>JAADYH010000680.1:0-16051 GCA_023338125.1 Phytopythium aichiense | reverse complement strand
CCGTGCTCGAGCCATGTTCGTGATAGGAGAAATGGAGAGTGTGATTGGCGGTGGTGATCGCGACTGGCATTTTACGGCATGTGTGGGAAGTTTAGCGTTCGAGGATCAGTCAATTGCTCTAATGTCGGAAATAACATCAATTTTCTGCTGTTTAAAATGGGACGCTGCCATTGGCTGGCTGGTCTTGTCGGAAATAACAATCCGTCGGATACAACACAAGTTTTACGGTAATGTATCCACATGTCGCACATGCAGTAGTACCGTGAATGTCATGCTGCACTCGTCTCGTCATGGCAGACTCATCGAGCATTGGTCTCCGCAACTGGTGAACGGCGTTCTTCGGCGCTCAACAAAGAAAATGGCGGTCCCCAGCGCCTCGTGGGACGCGTCTTGCATCCCGTCGCTTGCAGGCAAAGTGGCGGTGGTCACGGGCGCCAACTCGGGCATCGGCTTCGTCACGGCGCTCGAGCTGGCGCGCAAGCAGGCCCACGTGGTGCTCGCGTGCCGGAACCCTACGAGGGGCGAGGACGCCGAGCGGCGGATCCGGGAGGAGCTCGCGGACGAAGAAGTCAAAGTCGAGTTCATGCGCCTGGACCTGAGCGACTTGGTCAGCGTGCGGGCGTTCGCAGCGGCCTTCCTGCCCAAGTTCGACCGCCTCGACATCCTGGTCAACAACGCCGGGCTCATGCTGCCCGAGCAGACGCACACGGAGAGCGGCCTCGAGATGCAGTTCGCAGTCAACTATCTGGGCCACTTCCTGCTCACGCAGCTGCTGTTCGATGTGCTCAAGCGCGGGGAGTCGCCGTCGCGCGTGGTGGCCATCAGCAGCGTCGTGCACCGCTTCGCGCGGCTCGACCTGGCGACGCTGGCCAGGTCCCAGCCCGGCAAGCGCGCGTACCTGAACGAGTACTACTGCTCCAAGCTGGCCAACCTGCTCTTCACGTACGAGCTTGACCGGCGCGTGCGAGCTGCGGGCCTGGTAGACAAGGTGCAGGCGGTGGCTGCACACCCCGGTATCGTCGCATCCGAGCTCACGCACAACATCGCGACGGCCTACGCGCCAAATTTCCTGGCAGGTGTGGTCGAGACGATCCTCAAGTACGTGCCGGTGCTGCAGGAGACCATCTACGGCGCGCTGCCGACGCTGCTGGCGGCCACGGACCCGTCCGTCGAGAGCGGCAGCTGCTTCGGCCCCAACGGGTTCGCGACGTGCTGGGGCAAGGCGCCGGCGCTCGAGGTCTCCAGCAGCGAAAGCCAGTCGGAGGAGCTGGCCGCCAAGCTGTGGCAGCTGAGCGAGCAGGAGGCCGGCAGCGCCTTCCGCGTCGGAGCAGAGCCCGTGGCGCGATCGAGTCTATAACCGATCCGGTTTGGGTCATCAATCGAGTGATTACGTTAGATCTTTGCCTTGTCACCAGCAGGTGATTACGTTACACTAAAAGATCACCTGCAGGACATGATCATTTGGCTATTACAGCACAGCATAATCGTACGTAACCGTTCAATTAATTAAAAAATAAAATGGTTGTCGACTCGTTGAACCTCTACAATACTATTATCCCTATAGTAGAGCATGATGGCCCCTGTCCCCAGGTCCCGTCGGTTGGCTCGCATACAAACCTCCATAGAAACCGCGCGAGGAGCTCCCAAGTCCGAGCGCCAAGAGGCGGCGGCCAACGATCGATCCGCAGGGCGATCCCCGCCGCTGCTCACTCTCCAAGCAGGCGCAGCAGACGCAGACCGACTCGCAGCGAGCTCCAGCACACCCAGCACCATGCCGAGTGACATCAAGAAGGACGCGATCGCGGCGCTGAGCAGCCGCAAGACGGACGGCAAGGGCCTGCGCGTGGCCATCGTGCACACGCAGTGGAACGCCGAGGTGGTCGGCGCGCTCGTGGCGGGCTGCAAGCAGGAGCTGCTCAAGGCGGGCGTGGCGCCGGAGGACGTGGTGGTCTTCGAGGTGTCGGGTGCCTATGAGCTGCCGTACGCCGCGAGCCGCGCCATCCACTCGCAGAAGATCGACGCCGTGGTCTGCGTCGGCTGCCTCATCAAGGGCGGCACCATGCACTTCGAGTACATCTGCGAGGCCGTTACACAGGGCATCATGCGCGTGCAGCTCGACACGCACGTGCCCGTGCTCTTCGGCGTGCTCACCGTGCTGAGCGAGGAGCAGGCGCGCGAGCGCGCGGGGCTCACGGCCGGGGGCCACAACCACGGCGTCGAGTGGGCCCAGACGGCCATCGAGATGGCGCGCCTGCGCGAGCGTACCATGGTCGGCGGCTGCCCGATGCGTCCGCGCGAGAAGCTGCCGCACCACGACCTGACCTCGTGCCCGTTCTTCACCGTCTCGGCCTGGCTGCACATCGCCGCCATCACGGCCGTTGGCGTCGTCATCTCCACCGCCGTCAAGAAGTTCTCGTAGGCTGCAGGCTGGGCCGTCGAGGCCCTGTAACCGAGCGAATGGCAGGGCGATGCATGAGCACACACGATGGATGGATGGATGCCTTGGGTCTGTATTGTTGACTGCCACAGCCGCTCGCTACATGCCGAAGCGCACGGTGCTGATGGGTGCGGCGATGCGGACGCCAGACCCACTGCTGCCCGTGCTGCGCACCGACCCACTGCTGCTCACGCCACTGACGCTGCTGCGCACGGACCGGTCGCTGCCATGTGAAGACACCATACACACACATCCGTCAGTCAGAGACGTCTCCAGCTCCTCGACAACCTATCAGCACAGACTCACCTCCTGTCGCTCCGAGCTGACCCGGGGCGAGGCAGCGCGTAGTCGCCAGCGAGCACAGCCGTTGCCTGCTGCGCTCGGGCGGCGGCGACGCGGCCGGGAGGCGCCGAGGGGATCTGCAGCCCGTGCGCGCGCACCGCGTCCTGCAGTGGGCCATCGATCTCCGGGAACTCGCTGGCGAGCTGGCCCAGCGTGTAGAGCAGGGTGCCGGCGACCTCCTTGAGGTGCAGCGTCTCGAGCATGAGCTGCTCGCGCGTCTTGACTCCCGGCTCGCCCGTGAACTTGTGGTGCTCGCGCGTCTGGCGCTCGAGCTTCTTGACCGCCTTGCTCCACTTGAGGCGCTCGGCCGCCACTTCCTTGTCAATCTGCGCCAGCGCACTCTCGAGCTGCGCCACGTTGGCGCGCGTGAACTGCCGCTGGGTGGCGAGCTCCTTGAGCCGGTTGCCCTCGCTCTCGACGTCCATCTCGATGCGCGCGAGCTCCTTCTTCTTGCCGAACAGCGCACTCTCGGCCTGCTTGGCCTGCTCCTCGAGCGCCAGCAGCTTCTGCGCCTCCTCTCCCTCGACGTCCGCGCGCTGGAAGCTCTTGCGGTAGGCCGAGTTGCGGTCCTCCAGGTGCTCGAGCGTCTTCTTGAGCGCGCGCACCTCCTTCTCGGCCACGCGGATCTTGTCGTCCAGCTCGTCGCCCTCGCGCTGCAGCTCCTCTCGCCGCTGGGCCGCCTTGATGACGAAGTACGCCTGGCTGCGCTCTTCTCCGTTGGCGTCCTCGCTGCCATACCCGCTCATCTTGCACAGCGTCTCGAACTTGGCCTGCAGCTTCTTGACGCGGTTCTCGCGCTCTGCCAGCTCGACCGACACCTTGTGCCGCTCGTCCTCGAGCGCCTTGTTGGTCGCGCGCTGCAGCTCGCGGTGCATGGCGATCTCCTTCTTGCGCTCCTCCATGCTCTTCTTGAGCTGGAAGTCGCGGTTCTCAAGCGAAAAGACCTCGTCCGTGCGCAGGTTGAGCACGTCCTTGAGGCGCTTGACCTCGAGCGCCTGCAGGTCGTGCTGGATCAGTAGCTCCTCCTTGTCCTTGAGCGCCTGCTTGAGCGCGCTGGCACAGCTCTCGTTGGCCAGCTCCGTCTCGGCGATCTTGGCGTCGATCTCCTCCTTCTGTTTGACCAGCGCCTTGCGCACGCGCTCCTGCGCGCGCTTCTCGTCCTCGAGCTTCTTGCACTGCGTCACGAGCATGCTCTCCTCGGCCTTGACGCGGTCCAACTCCATCTGCAGCACCTGGATCTGCGCCTGCAGCACTTTGGTCTCGTCGGCGCTGCGCTCGCCACTCGCGCGCGCGACCTTGCGCTCCATCTGCTGGATCTGGAACTCGCCGTTGTACACGAGCTCCTGTTGGCGCAGCGCCTGCTGGTCCAGCAGCTTGAGCTTGGCGCGCAGATTCTGCGTCGCGGCCTTGGAGCCCGAGATCTCGGCGATCAACGCGGCCTCGCTCTGGCGCAGCGTGAAGAGCTGCTGGCTCTTGCGGAACATGAGCTCCTTCTGCGCCGCCATCTCCTTGTCCACGCGCTTCATCTCGCCCTCCATGGCCGCCAGGTCCTCCTCGGCCTGCTTGGCCAGCGTCTCGGCGTCCGCCGTCGAGTTCATGCACGCATCCAGCGCCTTCTTGGTGGCCTTGTAGCGCGCGCGCGCGTTCTCGAGCTCCTGCTTGAGCGTCTCGAGGTAGTCGCTCTTGTTGGCGTTGCTGGACCGCTGCTGGTTCAGGAACGACACGGAGCTCGCGAGCTGGTTCTTGAGGATCTCGACCTGGTCTTTGAACTCCTGCAGCCGCGCCATGGTCTGCTGCAGCTCCTGCTGGATCCTGGACTGCTGCCGCTCCTTGCCCGAGATCTTGCCCTGCGCCTCATTGTTCTCCTGCTCCTGCTGCTTCAGCCGGTGCTTCTGCTCCGCCAACCCGTCCTTCTTCTGCTGCAGCGCCTGTCGGGCAAGAGCGTACTGCTCGCTCGCGGCCGTGATCTCGGCGTCGCGGCGCTGCATGGCCTCGATCGTGTCCTGCCACTGCTTGATGAGCTTCTGCCGCTCGTCGTGCAGCTGGCGGAACTCGTCCGCCGTCTTGTCGAGCTCGATCTGCTTGGCCTGCGTCTCGGTGGCCTCGTCCTCGACTTGCCTCTTGTGCTGCTGCAGCGTCTTCGTTAGCTTCTCGATCTCGAGTGTCAGCTCCTTGATCTTGCTCTCGTCCGCGCGGCGGTAGCGCTCCAGCGCCATGGCGTCCTCCTCCTTCTGCTTGGCCGCCATGGTCCACTGCTCCATCTCGTCCTGGTTCCAGTTCATCTGCAGTTTAAAGCGGTCCATCTCTTCGTTGCCCTTGAACAGAAACGTCTGGATGGAGCTGAGCTTGCTCTCGAGCTCGTTGCACTCGGCGTCCAGCTTGCGCATCTCCTGCTGCACACGCCCCATCTCGCGCTCGGCCAGCTGCTTCATGTGCTCCTCGCTCGCCACCTCCTTGAGCTTGGCGTTGTGCAGCTCCTGCGTGTGCAGCAGCTCCTGCTTGACGTTCTTCAGGTGCTCCGTCATGATCTCCACACGCGACGCGCTCTCGGCGATCTCGCTCTTGACCGACTGGAACTGCTTCTCCTTGGCGCGGATCTTCTTGTGCAGCGCCTTGTTCTTGTCGTCCGCGAACAGCGGCAGGTCATCGATGCCCGTCGGCAACGTCCGCTCATTGCTGGCCTCGCTCGCTCCGTCGTCTTCATCGTCGTCACCGTCGGGGTTCTCGTTCGCCTGGGAGCTGTTCTGCTTGCCGTCCGACCGCTTCCAGCTGTACGTAGGCTCCTCGCCTTGCTCCGGGCCGTCGTCCTCCTCGTCTGCGCCGTCTGCAGGCTCCGCACTGCTCGCCCAGTGTCGACGAGCACCCTCCGACCCGCTGGCAGCGTTATTGGGCTCGTCTTCGGCATCGCCAGCCCCCCATGAGGACTCCAGCAGCCGCTTCTCCACGTCCGTCGCGGCACTCGCCTCTTGGCCGGCCGGCGCGACGTCACCGTCTTCGCTCGACATGGCGTCCCAGTTGTCCAACGACCAGAGAGCAGCGACTTGAGTGTGCGCTTGGTGAGGAATGCATCGAAGTGTCCTTGGGCGTCCGTTACCTCATCGGAGGAGCGTTTCCGGACCCCGCCAGCTCTCGATGCGCGGTCTATTTCAGGCCCAGAGCTCGCGCTGCGGGTGGAAGTCGACGCGTTTGACTTCCAAGGCCGTGCTGCAGTGCATGCGCCGGCGTTCGGAGGGCTTCCTCGCCACCTTCACGCGCAGCAGATCGCCCCTGTCGCCCTTGGTCGTCGAGAGTCGCACACAGGATGGCATCATCGCCTGTCGTCGGAACCAGGTGATGTCGCTGCGAGAAGCGGCGCCCGCGAGCGACCGTCGAACCCCCGCGAGCGGAATCACACACTGACGCCGCGTAGATAGCTGTATCGCTGGAGGGAAGAGCTCGCCGACCCGAGCAACCGAGCGCGCTGCTCGTCCCCGTTGCGTTTCACTCACCAGTCGAACCAGGACGACACGTTCTCGAAGCACGAAATGGGTACGACCCCTCCTCCCTCCGCCGCTTGTCACCGCCAGCTCACAGCCTCACAGCCTCACAGTCAAGCATGGCAAGCATGGCAAGCATGACAAGACATCAAGACGGTCCATGGGGACCACTGGCCGACTCCCGGGCGGCGACCACATTGAATCCCCAGATCTTTGATGGATACCTTGCCACGTCGCGTGCGTGGCTTCCCGGCAAAGTGCGATCTGAACCGGACACTTTGAAGTTTCGACGAATGACGAGCTCGGATTGGCCGAAATCCCGCGCCAAGAGGGACGAGTGCTGACGCGCGCGCGTCACGCGAGCCCACCCCGCGCCGCCTCGGCGAATCGGGTTCAACATCACACCCAACGAGCTGCCGACTCGCACTTAGTATCACACTGAATGACCCTTGCGTCTCCTGCCGCTCCGTTCTGCCCTTCCGTCGGTCGCCTCACTTCTGAATCATCGCCCAAGCACACTCGTCAAGCCCCAGGCAGCCAGCCCCCCTCGAGCCCCAAGGACCAGCCGCAGGCCCCATCCACCGCCCATGTCGCTGTCGGACGCTGAGATCAGCGCGCTGCGCGAGGCCGAGCTGGAGGAGTGGAAGCTGCAGGAGGACGCGGCGGACCGCATGGTGCCGCTCGTGGGCCGCCTGTACCGGCACCAGAACGCCATCAGCGTGCTCTTCGGCAAGGGCCTCGTGCACAAGAACAGCATCGAGATCATCAAGATGCACAACTACGTCTGCAAGTACGTGGGCAAGACCATGCGTCCGACCGACACGCTCGTCGTGCTGCAAGCCATCACGGCCTTCGTGCCCAGCGCGCAAGGCATGCGCATCGACGTCGGCCGCTCCTTCGCGCTCGCGGAGACCTACGTGCGCGCCGTGCAGGCCGCCGGCGCCTCGGAGCAGGCGCGCGAGGCGCCGCTGCGCGCGCTGGGCGAGTTCCTGAGCGCCAAGATCGCGCAGGTGGTGCCCGCCGCGGCGCCCATCAACGGCGCGGTCGGACCCGCCGACATGCTCAAGCCCAGCGACGTGGTGCTGTACGGCTTCGACCGCATCGGGCGGCTGCTGGCGCGCCTGCTGATCGAGAAGAGCGGGCCGGGCGTCAAGCTCATGCTGCGCGCCATCGTCGTGCGCAAGGGCACCAAGGAGGACCTGGTCAAGCGCGCGAGCCTGCTGCGCCGCGACTCGGTGCATGGCCCGTTCCAGGGCACCATCCTGTTCAACGAGGAGGCCAACGCCATCGTGGCTAATGGCAACCTCATCCAGATCATCTACGCCGACAGCCCGGACAAGTGCGACTACCCCAAGTACGGCATCCACGACGCCGTCGTGATCGACAACACGGGCAAGTGGCGCGACGCCGCAGCGCTCGGGCTGCACCTCAAGTCGCCGGGCGTGTCCAAGGTCATCCTCACGGCGCCGCCCAAGGGAGACGTACGTTGGATGTGCCCTCCTCCATCTATCCATCTTTGGCCATGTCAAGCTCACTCGTTTGTTTGTGTGCGAACAGGTCCCGACGATCGTCGCGGGCGTCAACGAGGACCAGATCCGCAGCGACGTGGACATTTACTCGGCGGCCTCGTGCACGACCAACGCGATCGCGCCGTCGCTCTACGCGCTGGACAAGAAGTACGGCATCATCGGCGGGCACATCGAGACGGTGCACTCGTTCACGAACGACCAGAACCTGATCGACAACTACCACACCAAGGAGCGCCGCGGCCGCAGCGCCGTGCTCAACATGGTCATCACGGAGACGGGCGCCGCCGCGGCGGTGGTCAAGTGCCTCCCGTCGCTCAAGGACAAGCTCACGGCCAACGCGATCCGCGTGCCGACGCCCAACGTGTCGCTCGCGATCCTGAACGTGCAGCTGGACCCGGAGAAGGCGCGCGGGCTGACGGTCAAGGACGTGAACGCCTTCATGTCCAAGGTGTCGCTCAACTCGCCGCTGCAGAACCAGATCGACTTTGTCAACTCGGCCGAGGCCGCGTCGTCCGACTTTGTTGGCAGCCGCGCGGCCGGCACGATCGACGGCAAGGCCACCATCGTGCAGGACAACAAGGTCATCCTCTACGTGTGGTACGACAACGAGTTCGGCTACAGCTGCCAGGTCGTGCGCGTGCTGCAGCGCCTGCGCGGCATCAACCACGCGCGCTTCCCGGACAAGTCGCAGATGGAGGAGATCGACCGCGAGCTCGGGCTCGCCTGGGACATCTAGACGCCGCCGAGTCGGCCGCGAGTGGGGCGTCAAGAGGCCCAGCAAGAGTTAGTGTTTGAATTGAACCGGAGCGGAGAGCGAGATAACACCGCCAATAGCACCAGCTTCGCCATGAGCGTTGTCCTGTCAGCAGATTTGCTGCACGCCCAGCAGCAGGCAAGTGGAGCGCGAGCCAACAATAGCAGCCAGGTGGGGAACGTTTCGGTCGCTTTTAGCCCCACTCCGACTGTCCAAACGCGCTCTGCTCGTCGATCCCTCCGTCCCTGACAGGGAGGGCCAGCTGCATTGCCGAGCATTCGGCCAGCTTCGAGTCGAGAGAGAGCGAGTGAGCTTACTGCCATGCCGTCGACGGAGGACTGGCGGTCGGCGCTCTCTCGAGTCGACGCATCGCCGCGGAAGCCTGGCGCGCCGTCGTCGCTGCTCTCGGGTCGCATCGAGCACCTGCGCGGTGGGTCTTGCTTTGCCAGACCGAAGCGTGTGGTGGTGTTGATCCCTCACGTGTTGTGCTGCGCCGTTGGCAGACAGCGTCCGGTATCAAGTGGACGCGGCCCAGCGGCGGGCCGAGTCCGTCAAGAGCGTGCTCGACTACTCGGTGCTGTCCCGAGCGAGCTCTCCGTCGCAGTACTCGGCGACTGCACAGTCGACACCGAGATCCCCGGCCAGATCGGCCACTGCGACGCCGACGAGCATCGCCTCGGCTGCGCTGGTGCATCCTCTGGCCGGGTCCAAGACGAGCGGCAAGCCCAGCGCGTCTCCGTCGCGCGCCAAGCTGTACGTGCGCACGACTGCCACTCCGAGACAAGAGGAGGTGGCGAGAACTACCTCGAGCATGGCGAGGGCCCCTGCTGGGGTCTCCAAGACGCCGGCGGCCGCCACGTCGTCGTCGACTCCGTCGCTGAGCGACTCGACTGTTGAGCTGAACGAGATCAAGCAGTCCGTTGAGCGGCTGCGCGCGCAACGCTCCCACGTACGTCTCCACTCTCTCGACGGCTCCGGTGGGTGCTCGCGTGCTGACCGTCAGTCCTCGGCAGGTGGAGCAGCTCGGGAGCGAGAACCAGCGGCTGAAGGCGCAGCTCGCGCAGCAGGAGGCACACAACGAACGCCTGCGCGACGAGCTGGCGCGCGTGCAGGGCCTGGCGCAGGAGAACCTCGGGCTGCTGCAGACCGTCAAGCTGCTGGAGGAGCGGACGCGCACGCTCGAGGGCCTGTGCCACGACAAGCGGTCCGAGCTGCGCAAGGCCAGCGAGCAGCTCGCGGGCGCCGACCAGGAGCGGCAGCAGCTGCTGCTCACCTTGGAGGGCGTCGAGCAGGACCACGCCGAGGCCGTCCGGGCCCACGAGGCCGAGCAGAGCCGGCTGCGCGAGCGTCTGGCGCAGCTCGAGCGTCAGGCCGGCGGCCAGCACGCGCGCGACCGCGAGTGGGGCGACAAGCTGCAGGCCGCGGAGGCTCGGCTTGCCGCGGCCCAGCAGGACCACGAGGCCGAGCTGGAGCAGCTGCGCCAGGACAAGCGGCGACTGCGGGACGCGAGCGAGGAGCTGGAGCAGCAGGTGCAGTCGCTGCTGGCCACGACCGTGCGGCAGACGGCCGTCATCGAGGACTGCGACCGCGCGCTGGGCGAGGCCCGGCGCCAGCACGCGAGCGCCGCCGAGGGCTGCGAGGACCAGCGGCGCGTGGTCGCCGAGCTGAACGCGCACGTGCACAAGCTTGAGGCCCGCGCGACGGCCCTGCAGCGCGGCTGGGACGACGACAAGCTGCGGCACGAGAAGGTGATCATGGAGCTCGAGAGCAAGCTCGCCAAGCGCCGAGACAAGCTCGAGGCGCTGCGCAGTACGCTGCAGGACAGAGATCAGCAGCTACAGGACATGCAACGCGATCAGCTCCTGCGCGACCGCAGCCGCTTCCACTCGGACGAGGTGAGTGCGACGCGGCGATCAGCAGGGTCGTGAGTACCGCGTGGTTGCTGGCCGACTGACGCGCGTCCGCAGGTGAACAAGGAGCTTCAGAAGCGCGAGCAGGCGCTGCAGAGCGAGGTGTCCGAGCTTCGCATCGCGCTGCGCGACGTGACGGACGAGAAGACGCTGCTGGGCGACCGCGTGCTCGAGTTGCAAGGTGAGACTCGCCGTCGTCGTCTAGGTTGGTCGGTGGAGGTGGCGGCGGTGGTGAGACTCACGCGTGGTGCTCGATGTCCAGAGCGGTTGGAGACAGAGCAGAAGGACCGCCAGCGGTGGGCCACCGCGCGGCTCAAGCTGCTCGCCGAGTTCTGCGACGAGGAGAACAAGCTCACGTCGGCGCTGCAGCATCGCGGCTCGCATCGCCGCCGCCACGACCGACGGGAGGAGAGCTCATCCATCGGCAGCGCCGAGCACTTGGTCTGGACCCGCGAGCTGGACGCGAGCGACGGCAGCGACGACAGCAGCCAGCACCGAGAGGGGCGGCGCGGGTCCATCGTGTTCGGCTAGTCAGCGGTCGGCAAGGCAGACTGGGAGACCTCGGGCGTCAATCGGAGAGCAAATAATTAGAATAGGTTCGTTATCGCGCGCGCACGAGTCTGCATGTGCGCGGCTCTATGGCACTTGGGCCGCTGGGTCTCGGCTCCTTCCTCACTCCCACTGACATAGATGACATGACACGGTTACTGACGGCCGACGACGACGATAGGGGACAGGCAGGATGCACGCTTTACCTCGTCCACATTGGTCAAGGGGGCGTAGGGCTGGCGGGCCGAGTTGAGCTTGTTGCGCACCATGTTCTTGAGCTCGACCACCTTGACGTCATCCTCGAACTTCATCGGCTGCTTGTGGCCGCCGATCAGCGGCGGCGTGTACCGCTTGAGCAGCAGCGACGACACCACCACCGACACGGATGAGAACGCCATCGCGAGGCCCGCGCACGCGGGCGGCATCATTGAGTGCAGGATCGGGAAGAAGACGCCTGACGCCATTGGGATGCCGACGCAGTTGTACGCGATCGAGAAGAAGAAGTTGAGCCGGATGCGGAAGAAGACGACGCGCGCCAGGTCCAGAGCGACCACCACGTCCTTCAGGTGGCTCTTGACGAGGACCATGTCAGCCTCGGCCTTGGCGATCTGCGTACCAGCGCCGATGGCCATGCCAATGTCCGACTGGGCGAGCGCAGGCGCGTCGTTGATGCCGTCGCCGACCATGCAAACGACGCGCGGCTTGCGGGTCAGCGGCGAGTACTGCGACTGTAGCGCCTTGATCTGCGACGCCTTCTCGCCAGGCAGCGCGACGGCCTTCACGTGATCGATGCCCATCTTGCGCGCGATCGCCGACGCTGTGCGGATGTTGTCGCCAGTGATGAGCCACACGTCCAGGCCCATCGACTTGAGGTGCTCCACGACAGCCTTGGACTCCGGACGAGGCGTATCGGCGAGTGCGATGACGCCGACCATGTGGTTCTCGACGACGACGCACACAACCGTCTTGCCCTCCATCTCCAGCTCGTGCATGTGGTCGCGAATCTTGGCACTGATCTCAATGCCCTTCTCCTCGCAGTACTCATCGTTGCCCACCAGCACCGAGACGGTGGCTGAGGAAAACTTCTCGTTGCACGGAGTGACAGTGCCTTCGATGCCACGCCCGGGTACGACGTGCACCTGGCTCGGCTCTTGGAGCTTCAGCTTCTCCTGCTCGGCCGCGGTCATGACGATCGCCTTCCCGAGAACGTGCTCACTGACGCACTCAAGCGACGCGCCGTAGTACAGCAGCTCGCGCGGGGTGAACGCGCGGTCGGCGACAACGACGTCCGTAACAGACGGCTGGCCAACGGTGAGTGTGCCCGTCTTGTCAAAGACGATCGTGTCGACATACCGAGCGGTCTCCAGTGCGCGGCCACCCTTGATCAGGATGCCACGCTTCGCGCCGACACCGCAGCCAACCATGACAGCCGTGGGTGTCGCCAGTCCAAGCGCACAAGGGCACGCGATGACCACGACCGAGATTGCGAACAAGATCGAAATGAAAAAGTCGTCCGAGTGACCATCATCGGTACCCAACCCCAGCTCGGCCTTCCACTGAAGCGGAATCGCGCCGGTTGCCAGGAGGATGTACCACGACATGAACGTCACCATCGACACGCCCAGCACGAACGGGCCAAACACGGACGCGATGCGGTCCGCGTAAGCCTGGATCGGGGCCTTATGCAGCTGCGCGTCTTCAATCAGCGCGCAGATCTGCGAAAGAGTGGACGATTCACCCCCGATGCAGCTCGACTCGATGACGAGGGTGCCCTGCTGGTTGATCGTCGACCCGAAGACATAGTCGCCCAGACCCTTGGTAACTGGCATACTCTCGCCAGTAAGCATGGACTCGTCGGTAGAGCTCGAGCCAGACTTGACCACGCCATCCGTCGGGATGTTCGATCCAGGGAGGATGCGCAGCATGTCACCGCGCTGAACGAGCTCGATCGGGATCTCGCGATCGGTCTCCCCAGGCACGACGAGCAGAGCAGTCTTTGGCTGGAGCTTCGCCAGCTCCGACAACGCGTCCGCCGTCTTGCCCTTCGCGACCGACTCCATGTACTTGCCCAGCGTCACAAACGTGAGCAGCATGGCCGATGACTCGAAGAAATGGTGGCCATGGAAGTCGGCGCTGAAGACGGAGCCCACCAGCGAGAAGAAGCTGTAGATGTACGAGGCCGACGTGCCAACGACAATCAGGAAGTCCATGCCCAGCATCCCATGCTGCATGCCCTTGTACGCAGCGATGTAGAACCGCTTGCCGACGCCGAACTGCACGGGCGTCGCCAACAGGAACATGAGCAGCATCTTGATGTTGACGCCATTGTACACGGGCGTCATGAGCGCGTGGTGCACGGAGGGGATGTAGCCGAGCACCATGTGGATCAGCGTGGCCGGGAGCGAGAAGAGCAGCGCTGTCAAGAGCAGCCGCCTCCACTTCTGCACCTCCGACTTGCTCAGCGCCTCTTGGTCGGTGCTCTCGGACGCAATCTCGCACGTGTATCCAAGGTCGGTGATGCACCCCATCACGTCGCGAGGACCCGTCTTCGAGAGCTGCTGAAGATGGACATGGGCCCTGTTCAGCGGGAGGTTGACCGCGACCTTGACGACCCCGGGGAGCTGGCCGACGGCGCGCTCCACCTTGCCGACGCAAGCGGCGCAACTCATGCCCATCACGGTGAACTTGAGCTCGATCGCGTCGTCCGTGCCCGACTCGACCGTGTGGGAGTACGTCGCCTTGTAGCCGGCGTTCTGGATGCAGGCGGTCAGCTCCGCCTGTTCGTCTTGGATGTGCTTGCGGTCGAAGACGACCTCTGCCTTCTGGCTGATGAGCCCGACGCGGCAGTCGAGTACGCCCGCCCTCTTGCGCAGGAGGTCCTCGATCGACTTGACGCACGCGGCGCAGCTCATGCCCTCAACCTTGAAGAAGGCGCGCGGGTGGGCCGCCGCGTCCGCGAGGTCCACGGCCAGGCTGGTGGTCTCCTGCTCCGTCTTCGCCTGCGCGGACTGGGCCTTGATCTTGGCGGCCTTGAGCGCGTCGAACTCGCTGGCGTCGAAGCCGACGCATTCGACCATGTCGATCAGGTCCTCGAGCGTCGCGCTGCCCTCGTGCGCGAGCGTCACGGTCGCCATGCGCTCGTCGAAGCTCACGACGGCCGTCTGCACGCCCGGGACGCTGCGCAGCGCGTTCTGCACGGTCGTCCCGCAGTTCTTCTGGCACATCATGCCGTCCACGACCAGCCGGATGGTGCGCGGGTCGCCCTTGGGGAGGCCCGCGTCCTTGAGCGCCGCGCCGAAGCCGACGGCCTCGACCGCGTCCACCAGGTCGGCGGGCGTCACAGCCGCGCCGGGGAGACACACGACGCGCGCACTGCGCGTCTCGAGGCTCACGACGGCCGCCTGCACGCCCGCGACGGCCCGCAGCGCGCGCTGCACCGTGGCGCCGCAGTTCTTCATGCACATCATGCCCTCGACCGCGAGCTCCACGACGGCGCCGCCGCCGCGCTCCAGGTCCACCTCGTCGCCCGCCACCGCCGCCTGCGCGCTCGACACCATGGCTGCAGTCGTCTGCGAGGTCGTCCCTTTCCGGCAATGAGCGTCGGCGCGTGCCGCCGGGCTGGCCACCCGCCGTCTATGTAAATGAGGGAGACAGCAGTTTGTCTGTGCAAATGTATGCGGAAAGGCCAGGGGTCTCTGGCGATAAGAGACCCGTGGGCGTGGCCAATTGGGGAAAGCGGGGTGGGGGAGCGCTGGAATATCTTGGGATTTCTATGCGAGGTCTGTCGTGAGGCTGGCGGCCAGCTGGGCCAACGGAAAACAGATGGCGGAAGCTCCCTTTCGAATGACCGAAGGGGTGGCAACTGGTTTGGTGCGGGGGCTGTTTTCCAGGAAGTGCGCGGGCGTCATCCGTCATCGCGTCGTAATGCGTCCTTCAAGTGATCGCGGCGTCAAGTCGATCGCGTTTCTGTGGAGACGACAGGAATAGGCATGGACTCGGCTTCATCATGCACGTGGTGGCCGGATGCGTCTGCGTCTGTGATAGGATTGGATTTCTCCGGTTCGGTTTGTGGTGCGCGCGCGTGGGTGTGCCAAGAGAGCACCCTGTTTTGCTCAATCTGCTCGTCAAGAGACGCTTGGGTCCTGACTCAGAAATCCTGCTGCAGGTTGTGATGGGCCGACCAACAGGCAGACTCGGGTGCGTCCGACAATATCGACGGTGGTCATCTCGAATTGATCGACCAAGGCGATGTCTGGGCGAGCAAAAATAGCTGTTCCTCTTGTTGATCAGTCGCTGGTCCGTCGAGTGCTGGCACTCGGGGCGGCACCGTGACTTCATCTCGCTGCGCTGGAACGACGGCAAGACGAGCAAGTTCCACCTGCGCACGTTGACACAATGTGCCCGCCAGCTGCACGACACCCACCGCCCTCGCCAATTAGCCTTCTCTCCTCCGCTACTTATCTCGGACTCTTCGAATGATCGAAATTATCTGGTGGCGTGGTTTCGGATCGAAATCCTTCCCACCCACGTTGCATGGAGACCCGATTCACCCTCGAGCGAAGGCAGCAATCCTCCCGAGACCCATCAGTCTGGCAGCAAGCAGTTCGTGTTGCGGGCAGCGTTGAGGTCGCGGTTCCAGAAGTTGGCCCTGCCGGCACTGTTGGCACAGCGCAGGACATTTCTGTTCTTCCGCAACTCGAACTCGCCATCGTCGTTGGTGGCAAGCAGACCCACCTTCTCCAGAGTACGGTAGCACAGCGAACACAGCTTGTTGGTTTTGTACTCGTCCATCGGCATCACGGTCGCTCGTTTCTGGAGGGCTCGAGCGAAACCCTTGACCGGCGCGCTGGGGTGACCCTTGATGCCAGATTGGTTGCTCCAGTCGCCATAGGCAATACACACCTGCGGGCTTGGGACCGGCACAATGCGCTTGGCCAGCGCGTCCAAGGCTTTCATCTTCATACGGTCCTGGAGGAACCGGTGCCGCAGGAAGGCGTGCGCGACGGTGAATTCCAGCAGGAATCCGACATGGGCCCAGAAGAACGGGAGGCGCT
>JAADYH010000068.1:0-44061 GCA_023338125.1 Phytopythium aichiense | reverse complement strand
CACATGGACGGCCCCGGGGATCACAAGTGCTGGCTGGCGTTCGTGGGGGGTGGAGCGACCTGGGTCCTAGGCACGCCGTTCTACCACGGATACTACACCGCCTTCGACATGGACGAGTCCGCGCCGCGCATCGGCTTCGCGTCTGTTGTGTGATTCACACAACAGGACAAGCAAGCGCAGCCGCGTCTGAATCAGGATAAAACCCTGCGAGAATGCATGCACAGAATGATTCCACGTGCTTGACGAAATGAAAGCAACTGAGACTTTCCTGAACGACTGGGTTCAGGAGACTCGTCGCATTAAATCATACAGGTTAGGTCGCCTCCTCGGTGTTGAGGTGTATTGTATTTCAGTGTCGCAAGAGCGCGGAGACAATGGCGGGCAGGACGCCGCAGTGCCGCTTCTTCCTGCAGGGCAACTGCCGCTACGGCTCCTCCTGCCGCTTCTCACACGGCTCGGGCGGCTCGCGCGGGGGCGGCAGCGGCCGTAACGGCGGTGGTGGTGGAGGCGGTGGCTTCAGCGGGAATGGGAATGGAAGCGGCAACCCGTTCGGTGGCGGCGGTGGGAATGGAAATGCAAGCAGCAACCCGTTCGGCGGCGGCAGCGGGGCCGGAAGGAGCAGCAACCCGTTCGGTGGAGGGGGTGCGACCGGTGGCTCGAGCGGCGTGGCGGCCGTGCCGATGACGGAGGCGTCGCGGGCGTTGGCGATCGAGGAGCTGGAGCACCCGCCGCGGTGGCCACTTTCGGGCTTCGCGGTGGCCAAAGGCGTGCGTCGCGCCGCAGTGGTCATCGATACTTGGGGAAGGAGCAGGCTGTCTGACTGTGGACTGCGTGTGGACAGCTGCCGAGTGTCGTGGGCGGCGACTGGAGCTGCGAGGAGATGCGCTGGGAGGCGTACGCCGAGATCAAGGCGACGGGCAGCTGCGCGCAGGCGGCGCAGCGGCTGAACGCGCTCGCGGCCGAGAAGCAGGCGCAGCGGCAGCAGGTGCTCTCTCTGCTCAAGAACAATCAGGTACGGTTGATGGCTTCTGCTCCGCACTCTGTCTGTCTGTCTGTCCAGCACACGAGGAATTGACGCGGTGCGTCTGCGCGGAGGCAGTCGGCCGAGCGCCTGTTCGCGGGCGAGCTGCTGCCGGGCTCGTCGTCCGGGTCCGGCTTTGGGCAGCCAGCAGGCAGTTCATCCAGTCCGTTCGCTGGCGGCAGTGGCGGCTTCGGCTTGAACTCGTCGTCTTCCAATCCATTCGGAGGCGGGGCGTCTGCGTCTCAGCCGTCGCCGTTCGGCCAGCCATCAGCCTCCAATCCCTTCGGTCCCAACAGCACAGCGGGAGCAAGTTCAGGCTTTGGGACACCAGCAACAGCGAACCCGTTCGGTGGCGGTGGTGGGTCGTCTGGGGCAACAGCATTCGGGACGCCGGCAACTGTTGGGACCTCCAGTCCTTTTGGTGGCCCTCAAGCGAGTCCCTTTGGCGGTGGCTCCACCAGCACAGCGAGCTCAACAGCGTCGCCATTTGGCGGTGGTAACACGGCGTCTCCGTTCGGCCAACCGTCACAGCCTGGCGCTGGAGCGACGGCGACTCCTTTTGGAGCGCCTTCCACCACGACCAGCTCGTCCTTCGGTGGCGGCGGTGCTTCAGCTTCCCCATTCGGCGGTGGTAGCAGTAGTACCACGTTTGGTGGCGGTGGGGGAAGCTTCGGCTCTCCGTTCAGCGACGGGGGCGGAGGTTTTGCGACTGCAGGCACAGCGGCCGCGAACCCGTTTGGCACCCCAAGCTCAAGTGCTTCAACCGGTTTCGGGACTGCGGGAGGGTTCGGCACAGGAACCTCGGCACCCAGTGGATCGTCATTTGGCGGTGGGTCAGCAGCGACAAGTGCATCGGCACCAGCAGCATCGCCCTTCAGTGGCGGATCCGGTGGATTTGGCGTGCCACAGCCATCTTCGACCTCTGCTGGGAGTGCGTTTGGCACGACGCCCAGCTCGTCGTCTTCGTTTGGTGGATTTGGGGGACCAAGCACCGCCGCAGCGACAGTTCCTCCACCAAATGCGGCTGCGAACGCTGCTGCGAAGGCGGCAGACAAGGCAGCGTACACCGCGGCAGCTCAAGAGGCCGGCGTTCGCGACGATGCTTGGAACACGAAGCAATTCGAGCAACCAGAGTTCAGCCTCGGGATGGTCCCCACTGTACCACCACCGCCAGAGTTCTGCCGGTGATATCACACGCAATGAGAGCCAAAGTACGTGATTGACGAGCGGCAGGAGCCTTCTAAGCCAGTCAATGCGTCTTGTAGAAACACGCTGCGTGAGTGTCCAGCCTAAGCTGCCTACAGGTCGCGGTTCTTGTGCGCGTCGCCTTTATAACAGCACGGCGACAGAAAGAGCGACTGCAGTGTACGTAATACGCCGGGCGCCTTGTACTGCGATGTGGTGCTGAGGAAGCTCATGAGCCGGTCGCGCGAGATGACGCCCATGAGCCGGCCCGAGCGCGTGATGTACACGTTGTTGAGCTTGAGCATGCGGAAGAGCTGGTCCACCGACCGCATCGACGTCGTCTCCATGAGCTGGAACGGCGACGGGTCCACGCGCACCGTCAGCTTGGTGCGCTTGCAGACCACGTTGGTGCCCTATGCCATTCGAAAGCGATGGTCTGTCAGATCGAAACCTCGCGCTACAACTTGGTCAGCGAGAGTACGTACCCAGTCCATGAACTTGCCTCCGCGCTTGAATGCAAAGTGGATGGGAGCGTCAAGCAGGTCCCCGGCGTGCTCGAGCTCCAGGTCTTCGGCGTGAGGCGTGTCAGCAGTTGACCCATACGACGGGATCGCATAGTACCTGGCGTTTGCCGGGAGGGGAGACAGCAGCCAGGAAGTTGACAAGGAGCCGGCAGCAGGGGTGAACGACCCTGCATTTGCAGCGTCAGCACCAGGATAGCCCGGCGGAGACCTCACACTTGACGGTGTTCGCAGCACACCGCGTGCTTTGGCGTGTGCGTGTGCATGCCCGTCGACGGCACCGTTCGAGGCCTCAGCGAGCTGCAGTTGCTCCGATTTGCAGTTGTTCACGGCAGCGGCCAGCCACGCGCGCGTTACGGTCGCCAGCAAGAAGCGGTTCATGAACGCGTCGACAATCGGGAACACCCGCTCCTGCGATTGGGCGAGCACCTCGAGCGCGTCACGATAGGTCGAGTCGGGGGTGAGCAGCTTCATGTGGTTCACATCCTTCATGACCTCCCACGAGGGCACGTCGTACGCTGCCTTGGGCAGCTTCTTGAGTCGCGGCAGGCGGCTCGTCGTGATCAGCATGTCGTAGACGCTCTCGGTGAATCGCCTGGCTGTGAAGTAGGACGCCAGGATCGCCACCGACACGGGCAGATTCAAACCGTCCGTGTGCGACACCTCCATGATAATGACGGCCGTCGAGATCGCGTGCGTCACACCCGACGAGAACGCTGCGGCCCCCACGATCGCGAACTCGAACGGCTCGTACTGGAGCGTGGGGATCAACTCGAAGGCGCGGATCGCCTCGCCTACGAGCCGGCCAAAGATGCCGCCGATCACAAACGTCGGCGTGAATAGACCCGCAGGGATCGGCAAGGTGATGCTCACCAGTGTCAGCACGAACTTGAGTGGGAGGTATGTCACGAGCGACCGCGACAGCAGCAAGCTGTCAATCTCCGACTCGGATGAAGTGCCGTCGTCATGAATCGGTTCTCCCTCGCCAGAATACACTCGCGCGTCCTTGGAGAAGAGAGCTGCAAGGATGCGGCGAGGCGACCCGTGCCGGATGAACCACGCGCTGTCGCCGTAGAACTCGAGGAAGCACGAGATGAACGTGATTGCCAGCACGAGTGCGAGGCGTTTGCCCAGCCCGTTCCATAGTTTCCGCAGGTACACGCCGCGTCCATCGACCCACGACGCTGGCAGTGTCGCGACATTCGAGCTGAGGTAGTGGTCGCGGATGCGCACGAGCAAGCAGACACAGTGGTTGAACAGTGCGCCTCCAAGACCGCAGACGACTCCCAGCGCGCTGAAGACGGCAAAGTCGCGCAGTGTGAAGCTGTGGAAGTCGCCAACGTCCGTGATGCCCATGTTGTAGCTCGCGAGCAGTCCGTACCGTCCGTTGGCGGTCATCAATGACACCAGAACAGCGCCGACGATGGCCGTGAAGAACGAGCGCGGCAGCGTTCCGACCAGGTAGAAATGTGAAGTGACCTCGACGCCAAAGAGGACGCCTCCGAACGGAGACCCGAAGGTGGCCGCGACGCCGGCCGCGACGGCGCACGCCAGCATCTCGAGCCGCTTGGTCTCGTCGTTGTAGATGCGTCGGAAGAGCGTCGTATTCATCAAGATGTTGGCGAATCCGCACGAGATCATGATGAACGGGCCTTCCTTGCCGATCGAAAGACCGGCTGCCATGGCCGCCACGAGCCCCACGACCTTGGTGACCACGCACTTGAGTGACATGTACTCGCTCATGTCGATGCCGGAGAGCGCCACCTTCATGAACGGCAGCCCGGAGCCCGCCGCCTGCGGACACACGATGTGCACGAGCGCAGCCGAGAAGGCGACGGCGGCGAGCGCCGAGAGCAGAAAGTAGCGGAAGCCCCAGACGCTGAGCACGCTGTGGTAGATGGCGATCTTGGCGAGCGAGTAGTCAATCAGGAGCCCGACACCCGCCGCGAAGACGCCGATGGCGACCATCAAGATGGGGCTCTGCACCAAGATGAAGAGCCCGCGGATTCCCGTCGGGTACTGCGCCACGTACATGGCGTGCAGGTCGCGGTCAAAGGCCGGCACCTTGACGTAGCTGGGCGAGCGCGGCAAATCTGCGCAGGCCGAGTCATGGGCGCAAGCCGCCGTCGTGGACTCGTCCACAGCGAGCGGCGGCAGCGCGTCGCGGTCCAGCACGGGGTTCATGATCTTCTCCATGACGCTGTCGGCGCGCGAGCGGGGCGACGCCGAGTGCCGGCGCAGGATCGGGAACCGCCGCTCGCCCGCGCCATCGCTCGTGTCCAGCGGCACGGGAAGCTCCTCGTCCAGCGGTGCCATGGTGCCCATGACGTTGGCCGAGGCAGCAGCAGCAGCGGAGAGCATGGGCGAGTCGTCCAGGTCGTCGGCGGAGAAGCGGCGCGCCTGCCGTGGCCGCGAGGAGGCGGAGACCACTCCGCTCGGCATGGGGAGAGCGGGACGCAGAGGGAAACGGACTGGAGTCGGAACGAGCGCGCGCGGGGCAACTGGGCGGACCAAGCGCGCCGCTTCCGGTGCCGCGAAGCGCTCGATCGTCTACAAGTGTGTGTTGCCAATGTGGCAATGCGGAATAAAACAAAGAACCCTTGGAGCATCCCCGGATGAGATCTGAGGCGTATCAGAAATCTGAGTCATCGGATGAAGTACCGTGATCCGCAGGTGGGCTGGGAAGGACAGGTTTTCTGTGGTGCTGCCAGCGATCACTGCCGCAGATGGTGGTGGCGTCATTCGCAGGAGCGATGGCGTCCGATGGGCTGTTGATTGGCGCGAGGCCGTGCGGGTTGTCACCATACCGCGGGTAATCAAACTTGGTTGCGACTCCGGGTAATCGCCACCCGATCACGCGTCCAAACTGAAAATCCATTGCACTTTTGCCATTCAAAAAGTCGGAAGTGGCTTTTTTTTCTCGAGCCAAAAAAAAAGGCATCACTCACAAATATATCACATTCCACCGATATGCACTGTTCAAGTCATTAACCCATGTCGATACCAACGCTTTATAAGGCTTGATCACCATCAACTAACTTATCATACAGATGCATATATCATACCACACAGGTTTTCCCCCGCCAACACCGCAGCTCGCGAGAAAGCCGTCACTCGAGATTCGGCGCGGGACGAGCAACTCGGCGCGGGCCTTGCGTTCCTCGCCTGTCGACGACGACGCGCGCGCAGAGAACACGGAGACGCAGAGGAGCAGCGAGAGGAGCGGGCGGATGGACGGCGGCGGCAGAGGCGGCGGTGAAGATGCGGCGGCGGCCGGCAAGGTGAGCGACCGACTGGCACCGCACGCCTTCGGTTCTTGATCGGCTGGCTGACCAACTACCTCGTGGCTTGTGATGCGGCAGCCGTGGAAGCAGGTCATGCGGCGCGCGGTGGCGTCCGTGATCGAGGACAACCGGCGCAAGGCGCCGTCCGCATCCATGGGCGACAAGCTGGACTCGCTGGCGGACGTGGTGCAGGCCATGGCGGCGTTCGACCGCGACGGGCACATCCAGCTCGACTTCGACGAGGACGACGAGCAGTACGACATCTCGGCCATGCGCGAGCAGGCGCGTCGGCGAGAGCAGGAGGCCACACAGCTCGCGCACCGCGACAGCCGCGACGAGCGCCGGCCCGTGCCCAAGCTCTCGGTCTGCATCATGATCGTCGGCACGCGCGGAGACGTGCAGCCCTTCATCGCGGTCGCCAAGCGCCTGCAGGACGACGGCCACCGCGTGCGGCTCGCCACGCACGCCGTGTACCGCGACTTCGTCATGGAGCACGGCGTCGAGTTCTACCCGCTGGGCGGCGACCCCAAGGAGCTTGCGGCCTACATGGTCAAGACGGGCGGCCACCTGATCCCGCTCAAGTTCGAGACGCTCCACAAGGACGTACCGCGCAACATGCAGATGATCCAGGAGATCCTCTACTCGACCTGGCCCGCCGTGTCCGCGGCCGACCCGGACGGTGGCGGTCCCGGCGTGCCGGGTGAGCCCTTCCAGGCGCAGGCCATCATCTCCAACCCGGTCACGTACGGCCACATCCACGTGGCTGAGCGACTGGGCGTGCCGCTGCACATCATGTTCCCGCAGCCGTGGGTGCCCACCGAGCAGTTCCCGCATCCACTGTCCAACCTGGCGTACACGTGGAAGCCGCAGCGACGAAACTACATGTCGTACAAGCTCGTGGACCTGCTCATGTGGCAGGGCACGGAGCGCATGATCAACGAGTTCCGGACGGAGGAGCTCGGGCTACGCAAGATCCGCAAGGGCGACGGTGGACGCGACATTCTGCTCGACCTGGGCATCCCGCACGCCTTCATGTGGAGCCCGGCGCTCGTGCCAAAGCCCGCCGACTGGGGTCCGCTCTACGACGTCATCGGCACCGTCACGCTCAAGCAGCAGGCGTCCAAGTATACGCCGACGCCGGAGCTGGAAGCGTTCCTGGGCAGCGACGGCGGCCCAATCTTTGTTGGGTTCGGGTCGATGGTGCTGCAAGACCCGCTCGGAGTGACCAACATGATTATCTCGGCTGCCGAGCAAGCCAAGGTGCGGGTGCTGATCCAGTCCAGCTGGAGCGACATGGCGGGCGGCATTACCGTGCCCGACAACGTCTTCTTCCTGGGAAACTGTCCTCACGATTGGCTGATGCCGCGCGTGTCTGCTGTGGTTCACCACGGCGGTGCCGGCACGACGGCCGCGGGTCTTCTTGCCGGAAAGCCGACGTTCATTGTGCCCTTTTTCGGTGACCAGCCGTTCTGGGGTCGCGCTGTCGTGGTCGCTGGCGTGGGTGTCGAGCCGTGCCCGATTTCCAAACTCACCACCGAGGTCCTGCGCCGTGCGTTCGAGGAGTTTAAGACCCCGGAGCTCCACCGCCGCGCTCAAGAGCTGCGCGACGAAATGCTCCAGGAGGACGGAGTCGAGGGTGCGGTGTCGTCGTTCTATCGACACTTGCCCCTCCAGCAGATGCAGTGTGATCTGGGGTGCGGCCGTCTCGCGACCAAGTGGAGTCAGAAGGACAAGATCAAACTGTGCGACCAGTGCGAATTCGTCGTCACCTCTCGACCAGAGAACACACCGGACGACATTGTTGCGTACCACAGTGTAGACTACTCTGGTCGTGGGCCCGACTCGGCACTTGAAGGCGCGTCGGCGGGAGCTGGCGCTTTCCTCCATGAGCTGGGGAGTGGTGTCAAGGATATGTTCTTCAAACCGACGCAAGGGTACCGCGAAGAAGGCGCGAAGGGTGCCGTGATTGGTATCGCGAAGGGCATTGGCGGATTCTTGATCAGCCCAATCCAAGGCGCAGCCGTGTTCGTTGACCATGTCGCCACTGGGCACCACAACCAGCGCCGTGGGTCGGTGGAGCGCAAGAAGGCAACGGTTCTGTTCGAGAATCGCAAGCTGCGCAACGCGATCGGCCTGAAGGCCATGCCGGAGGTGCACACCGGCGCGATGAACCCGGACGAGATGATCAACGTGGACAGGAGAGGATCCAACAGTCGTCAGGTCGCGGTTCAGCTGTCGCCTGAGGAGAAGCAAAGAATGGAGGCCAATTTCTACAAGATCTCGGCGCAGAGGCTGGCGACAGGTGGACCAGTGGCTGACGAACAGCAACCGGTTCACCACCAACGAGTCCTGAAGAAGCCCCCTACGATGAACATTTGCATGATCACCACGGGTTCCTGGGAAGAGAGCGTCCAGCAGTTCGTCGCGGTCGGTCTGCGACTGAAAGCGGATGGCCACCGCGTACGCATCGCCACAAATGGCGGGCTTCGCGACCGCATCGTTGGTGCTGGGCTTGAGTTCTACCCGCTTGGTGGTCGGGCTACAACGGCGGGCAAGTTCCTTCAGTACATCCATGAGCGCATGGAGGAGGAGCAGCGGAACAAGTCGAAGCTGTTCAACTTCGCGCGCTCCAAGTTCCATGGCGCGTTCCCAGAGGTCGACGATCTCAAGGAGCTCGTGTTTTCTCTGTGGCCCGCGTGCGTAGAAGTCGACCCACTCGCTCCAGGCCGTGCTTTCCGCGCGGACGCGATCATCTCTCACCCGTACATGTTTGGCCAGACGATCGTGGCTGAGCGTCTCGGCGTGCCGCTGCACTGCATGAGCTACAACCCGCAGTCCCGGACGCAGGCGTTCCCGCACCTCATGAGTGCCAACCTCAAGCTGTACCGGCCGTATCGGCTCACCCCAAGCAACATCGTTTCGTACGAAGTCGTGAGCAACTTGCTGTGGAACGGCATGAAGAGCGTGCTAGACGAGTTCCGGTACTTCTTGGGCCTGGACGGGAAGACCGTCCCTGTCAACTTGCTGGCGGAGTGGCGCATCCCGCACACGTACCTGTGGAACCCGGAACTGCTGCCAAAGCCGCACGACTGGGGGAGCGAGATCACCGTCGCGGGGTACGTGGAGCTGCAGGACTCAGAGGAATGGGACGAGGAGGAGATGCACTGGCGTGAAGAGTTGTGCAACTTTGCGACCATCGACAGTCGGCCGATGATCTACTTCGGGTTCATCGCCGACGAGTCCAACCCGCACCAGGTGAAAGAACTGGTCGCCTCCATCGACAAGGCGGCACGAAAGGCACGCGTGCGGGTCGTGTTCCAATGCTTTGGCAGCCCGGGGGCGGCGTCCACGGCAAGAGACACGGTGCTCGAGATCGACCAGGACTTCCCGGTCAAGCGTATCATGGACTTCGTGAATGCAGCGGTGCACTGGGGCGACTTGTCGATCACGGCGACCTGTTTATCGGCCGAGAAGCCCGCGTGCGTCGTGCCTCGCAACGTGACGCAGCGGCTGTGGGGCCAGGCGCTCGCCTTGGCCGGCGCCGGCATCGAGCCGCTCGAACTTGACGCGCTCTCGCCCAACAACCTCGTGCACGTGTTCAGCGGTCTGATGGACCCGCGGCTTACGCACGTCGCCAAGCGTATGGCCGCGACGTTTTCCAAGTC
This sequence comes from Phytopythium aichiense, assembly GCA_023338125.1. Classification (NCBI taxonomy): domain Eukaryota; phylum Oomycota; class Peronosporomycetes; order Pythiales; family Pythiaceae; genus Phytopythium; species Phytopythium aichiense. The sequence continues at coordinate 34,385 of JAADYH010000068.1, read as the reverse complement.
CAAGGCGGTGGAAGCGGCGGTCAGCGCGTTCTACAAGAACCTGCCGATCGAGGGGATGACGTGCGACTTGGACCCAACGCGCATCGCTCGCATCTATGACCCCGTGAACCAGCTCAAGCTGTCGTACGAGGCGCACCTGGTGGTGCGGCAGCTGACCAGCGACGATCAGGAGGACCTCAAGTACAAGCCGCTGCAGTACTCGATGCGCCACGCGCCACGGCTGTCGCTGCGCCACCTCAAGTCGGATGCGCTGCGCGGCTCCCACTCGGCGCAGGAGCGCACTGACGCGTATGCGTACAGCAGCGACCTCCTCAAGTCGGTCGCCGACATGCAGTACAAGGTGGTCGCCGCGAAGAAGCCTCCGCAGCCGAACGGGCAGCGTCGCAGCAGTCTGACGCGGTACATGTCGGTGGCGGTGAACGTGGTGGAGGCGCCCGAGTACTGGTCGCCTGACGACCGCGCGGCGAGCGAGAAGACCATCACCGAGGCGTACGAGAGCCTCATCCGCGCGCGCAAGTTCCAGGACGGTGCCTCGTCCTCCGTCGCCTCCTCCGTCTCCCTTTGATGTCATCCGAGGATGGCCAATGCAGACAGGTGAGGTCGCAACCAACAATCGTATAAATCGACACAATCTGGATGCTGTCGTTGAAACGAATCTGAGACCTTTCACAGCTGTCATGTATAAAACTGAAAACATGCATGATATTATATAGATCATTTGCTCATCTGCTCATTCGCACACTTCGACTTCAGCGCGACCGCAATGAAGACGAACGCGGTCGTCACGGACTTGAGTCACTCGATTTGGACAGCCGGGACCGCGTTTCTGCTGCGTGTCGACCAGCTCGCGCTGTTGGCGGTCAACAAGTCGGTCGCCGACTCGCAGCAGCTGCGATAGTTCTTCGCGCAGAAAGCGTGGCACGTGCCGCCGACGGTGAGGCTCGTGGAAGGTGAGTCTGACTGCTCTGGGCACTCTACACAACCTGGAAGAGCTAGGCGTCAATACTGATGACCTGCGTGGCCTCAAGATATTGGTCGCTCGCTGAAGCGATTGGAGGTGATGGAGATCGCCGACTAGTACTTTTGGGTAGTCCAGCGGTTGGACCACCTGAAGAAGCTCAGCATGCAGTATGCGAACGTCCACGCTGGTAACTCCCACAGACCGAAGGAGTTGAAGATTTGCCGCTCGTTGGTAGCCGGATCACGTCATTGGCACCTTTCATGACGCCCGCGTCTCAGCTCAAGCGATTGATCCCGTTGGGCACGCGACCGCAAGCTACGTTTCCGACAGACAAACCTCCTTCGACTCACCATTGACGGAAGTCGAGGAGTTTGACTTCCGTGACACAGAAGGAGCTACACCAGGGACATAAGTCGATATGAGCAGGTCAGTGAATCCGTCACAACAGATCGAACGCATCATAGCCGTACCAAAGAGTGGATCGATCTACACCACGGCGATCTCCGCAATTGTTTGAGTTTGCCTTGCATCGACTGTTGGTACAGCGCAAGACGTTCCGGGTGCGCTTGAGTACGACCTTCTTGCTCGCGAGCTTCGGGTTACGGAACTTCCGCATCTCCTCGATCTCCTTCGCCTCCTTCTTGGACGGATACTCCTTCGAACGGATCCCCCGATGTGGCCCGGGGTCGTCTTCTTCTTGCGACCGAAGTCGCTGCGCCGCCATGTTTGCGAATTCGTGAATGGTCGGTCCGTCGGGGACGCTTCGGGCCTCGTTGGCGACATGGGCAGCGCCAACCGCAGCACGTCCAGGCTCTGGGATAGGGCTCCTTCTCCACGCCCCGCGCACGACTGCTTGTTGATGGATGATGGACGACCCCGAAGCACGTCGTTGGAACAAATCCGCTGCACAATGCTTTGGCTCAACTCTAGTGCTGACGACGCCAAGCCCAAGCTTGTCGACAGGGCTTCCTTGAAGCTCGGCAACCAGAACACTTCTTCGCCCACTCCCAAGAATCCACTGTCCCAGATCATTGGCGAATATTCGATAATGAACCCGACGAGCTCGCCCGATGCAGAACCACTTCAAATATCCACGTCTCCGCTGCAGCTGCTCGTGCCAACGTCCACCAACTCGCTCGTATCACTGCCGATCGTCACTCTTCCACCAACACCGCTCGATGACGCGCCGCTCAGCAGAGAGATCGACGAACCGCTGCCGCTGGCGAACGAACCGCACGCAACAGCAATGCTTCCCGCCATCGACATTGCAGTACCACGCGATCGTGCTCATCTTGTCTAAATAAAGCGCGATCAAGTTGTCGAGTCTCGCGGGTGGGTGAAGCTCTCGCTGTGGCTCACTGCAACCTGTTCTCTTACGAGAGATGGAGTCCCCGCAACCCATCGAAGATGTTGCTGCGGTGACTCCAACTTCCTCGCTGTCACCAACGTGGAGCATCGATGGGGGAGTGGGAAAGCGGCCACGGAAGTTGACTCCGCTTGAGAAGAAAACGCGCGATCGTGAGCGGAAAAGGGAGCAAGCCCAACGGCGCAGACGAGCAGAGCAAGATATATGGACCCAAGCCGAGCTACTCGAGCAGGCCAAGAGCCATAGCTCGACATGGCACGCGAAAGAGCGAGAAGAGGAAGAGCTCCTGCTTTTGCGGCTGGATCGAGACGCCGTGGATGCACAACGAGCTCACCCCGCGACCGCAGGCTACGCGTTCCGGTCACTGGGGATGTCAGACGAACAGTTTGGCTCAGCGACCGAGTCGCCCGTGTTTCTGTCGTATTCACACGCGTTATGCCCTCCGTTGGAAGATGCAGCTTCGAACTTCCGGCGTCAAATAACGAAGAGCGGATCGAGCGCCGGTAGTCGTGCACTGCGTACAGCGGTGGAGAGGGAGTTTTGGCATCCAGCTTGTCACGGATACGCCATGGGGAGGAACGACGACTGCACGCGTGTGTCTCCTGTGTTCTTCCACTCCGGATTCGCCAAGATCTCCTTGGACAAGGTGGCCAACGATGTCCGGGAAAGCGCGCAGAACTCGATCGACGAAGACAGCAGCTCGTCCGAGGATGAGAGAGAGCAACGTGTGACCGTGTGCAAGTGCGATACGGAGAGTGAGCGGCGGCGACTTCGAGACATTGCAAGCCGAATACGCAGCATGACGCAAGGCGGCGACGCAAACATGGCTACCAATCGGTCAACGCGCTGCTTGATATGCAAGGAGACCGGCGGAGTCACAATGGGGTGCCCAGGGTGCTTCGAATTCTCTAAGGCACGATACCGCCAAGTCGAGACATCGGTGCTCACGCAGCGGCTGCGGACGCCGAAGACTCGGCAGCAAGAGGCCCAAGACCGTCAGGCGCGGCACAAGTCGCTCTTCCTCCACAAGCAGCTGATCGTCCCTCCTTTGCTATTTTGGAGACAGCGACGAAGTAGCTTGGACCTTGAAGAGGATCGACCGGGTAGCAGCACCTCGCGCACTTCGACAGCGCACCTCACCAGGCTCGGCGCCAAGAGGAGCGGCAGTACTGCAGACGTCGAGATGGATTACTATATGATCGTGCAGCCCGATGTTCATGCCATTCGCAAGCACCGCGCACTGTACGTAACCATAAATCTCTTTGCATTGATGCTGACAAGCTAACGTGTGTCATGACCCATGCAGCTCGAAGCAATTCGTGACGCTGCACGTGAAGAACTTGCCCGTCGGAAACGTACGTATATCTCCCAAGCAATGATGTCCTTGTCAGTCGCTTCACCGCTGACCCTTTCACGCTTGGACGCAGATCCAAACGCTACGCGTGGATGTGGAGACATCTATCGCGTCCGTGTACGAGCTTTTCCGGGCCAACTGCGAGATGCCGAACCGACCTGTCCACTTGGTACTGCCCACGGTACGCGGGCTTTTCCACATGTGCGAGCAGGTTGCGGACGCCACCGATACACGGATGGGGATCGTGCACGGCGACTTGCGCGTCAACGACTTCAATCTTCAATCGTCCACCACCTCGCGTCCGTCGTCTTCGCCGCCTCTGTTGACGGCGAGGACGCCGGCCACGACAGGCGGCGAATTCCTGCTGTTCGCAGTCGCGATCCTCAACGCGAACAGCACACCCCAACTGGTCGCCAACTACATGACGCAGAACTTTCGCTTGACGCGCGATGATCTTCCAGCCACCACTGACCACGACCTCTGCCTGCCGCTGATCGAAGCTGCAGAACTCCTACCGGAACGTGTGGAGTGCGACGCATGCCAGCTACGGCTGCTGCCGCGCGTGCGGGACATGCAGGCTTTCGGACTCGCCGACCGCGAGCTGACAGCCGCCGAGCGCCGCGATGAGCGCGAGCAAATGCTACGGGCTGCGCATCTCGAGGCGAAACTCGCGCGGCTCGAGCAGAAGAAGCTGGAGAACAAGCGGCGGAATCGCGGCGCTGGCGACGACGACGACGTGCTTGCTTCGAGCAAAGTCCGGCGTGCCATCGCGTACTTTGAGTTTGTGTGTGACGGCGCAAGCGCGCAGCAGCGACTCGACAAGCTGTGGCAGCTGGGTCAGCTGCTGGAGGAGTGGAAGATCTGCAAGGGCGGGAGGCTGCTGGATGCCGAGCGCAACTCGCACACATCCAAGCTGGTTCAGCGCTTCCAGGAAGCGACCGTCGATGCGTTCAACCGCGTCTTGGCGGGCGAGGACGGGAGTAGGAAGACGAGGAACCAAGCCAACGGCCCGCTCGCCTTTCCAGTCATGTGCCTCGACCGCAGCGACAGGCCCAAGCTCGCGGTGCGGCTCGGCACACGGTTGGGTGTCTCGGAGCGTGAGAACGTCGAGTTTGGGCTGCTGCTTGCTCTGGACCAGGACTTCGATGCGCTGGACGCACAGGAGCAAGCGCGCGTGCCAGCTGCACTGCAGACACAGGCGAAGCGCGGCTACACGAGCAAGGCGTTGCTGCGGCTGGAGCAGGACGAGAACGTGCGGAAGCTGAGCGAGGCGATCGCGCTTGCCATCGACTGCGAGTGGCGCGCGGTGTCGACGTCTAGCGCGCTTACCCTCATATCGAGCATCGACCTGCTCCGCCCGCCGTTCCTGCGCGTGCGCTGGCTGCCGCTGGCTCGGGCTTACACGCGCGCGCTCCGCGCCACGGCGTTCCAATGCGCCAAGCTGGACGAGTTCAACGCGCTCGCGTCGCCGCTACAGGATGCCAACATCATCATGAGCGGCTCGCAGCTCGAGGGGTGGCGTTCGGAGGCAGAGAAGCTCGGCGCGTCGCTGCGAGAGGGTAGCGCGCTGGCCAAGGCGGCGCAGCGCGTGCTGGGCAAGAAGGGGGCGGCGCTGCTCAAGAAGCGCGCGCTGCAGCGGCGGCAGCAGCAGCACGACCGCGAGCGAGAGCTCGAGGCGCTGCGGGCCAAGCAGGAGGCGCTCGAGCTGCCCAAGGTGAGCACGACGCAGGTGCTCAAGCGCGCGTTCGTGGCCACCGAGGCGTCCAAGGTGCGCGCGCTGCTGGAGCCGACGCCGGCGGAGAAGCTGGCCGCGCGCGCCGGCGAGCTGATCGGCGCCGTCGGTGCTCGGGCCGCCCGCGCCGCGCGCGCCGCCAAGAAGGACTACGCCGTCCGCGCGCTGTGACGCAACATGAAGCGAGCATGTCCTGACGTTCGTTCGTTCATGAAGGGATGGGCGTTTATTTACTGGGACCTTGCCACGCGTTACTGGTGCGGGAACGCGGCAGCGGCGGCGGCGGCAGCGGCTTTGACGTCGCCGGTGGCGGCGAGCGAGGCCTCGTAGGCCGCCCACCGCGCGGCGCGGCGCCGGTTGAGGAAGTTGACCTCGCTCATGACCTCGACGGCGCCATAGATGGTGAAGGCGGCCAGGCCCGCCACGAAGGCCTTGTGCGCCACGTCGGCGACGCGGGAGCTGGAGGAGATGGTGGCGCGCGGAGGCATGGCGAGCGTGGAGAGAGAGCGCGGGAGCGACGAGGGCGGCGGTGGTCCTTGGTGGCGGCTTGGAAGCTTTCCGAGTGTGGCGGTGGCGGTCTGTGGACATGAAGGACGTGAGGGGTTACGCCGCGTACCCCGCTTTCGCGTGTCTTTGCTGTGACTCGGGGTACGTTGACAAGTAAGTTCGCAGGAGGTTCAACTCACCAAAGTGCGGTTTACGCTCGGCGGTGGTGGGTGAAAGCGAACTTATGGTCAGATCGGTTTGAAGGGGGAACTTCCCGTCCGCGTCGGAATCCGACCAACATTCCGGCCGCTGGTGACTGGAGGGGGCGAATGGCACCCCCCAAAGTCAAAAGCGCGATCGGACCGACGAGCCGAGCGGAACGTAACCCGGCGACAACTTGCAGACTTGACGATGGCTGCCCGCTTCCTGAACCGCATCGCCGGCCTCGGCGTGACCGTCGGCGTCGGCGGCCTCATCGCGCAGGAGTGCATCTACGACGGTGCGTTGTCCGCGGCGGAATCGAGTGCGTGGGTGCCGAGATATGGGCTGACGAGCGAACGGGATGAATGGATGAATGGATGAATGACAGTGGACGGCGGCCATCGCGCGGTCATCTTCGACCGTAAGGACGGTATCCTGTCCAAGACGGTGGGCGAGGGCACGCACTTCAAGATCCCGTTCTTCCAGTACCCGACGATTCTGGACGTGCGCTCCAACTACCGCCTGATCAGCTCGCGCACGGGCACGAAGGACCTGCAGATGGTCAACATCTCGCTGCGAGTGCTGTACCACCCGGAGAGCGAGCGGTTGCCGCATATCTTCGCCGAGTACGGCTCGGACTACGCCGAGCGCATCCTGCCGTCCGTCGGCAACGAAGTGCTCAAGTCGGTCGTCGCGCAGTACAACGCCGTCGAGCTGCTCACGTTCCGCGACAAGGTCTCGCAGCACATTTCGACCGAGCTGAACAACCGCGCCAAGCAGTTCTCGCTCTCACTGGACGACGTGTCCATCACGCACCTCGAGTACGGCTCGGAGTTCACGCGCGCCGTCGAGCAGAAGCAGGTCGCGCAGCAGGACGCCGAGCGCCAGAAGTTCGTCGTTCTGCGCTCCGAGCAGGAGCGTCAGGCCGCCATCATCAAGGCCGAGGGCGAGTCGGAGGCCGCGCGCCTCGTCTCGGACGCCATCGCCAAGAGTGGCTCGGGCTTCATCGAGGTGCAGCGCATCGACGCGGCTCGCGAGGTCGCGGAGACGCTTGCCAAGTCGCGCAACGTGACGTACCTGCCGAACCAGTCGGGCGGCAGCGGCGGCGTGCTGCTCGGCCTGAGCCAGTAAGCGCTTCCCGCGGGGGGCGTGCGCAGGTTTTGGGCCCGCGTCGGTCGCTGTTTTCGCGTGACGACCTTCAGTATCGCGAGAGGCAAACGAGCGCTCGTGTCGTGACGCAGGAGTCGACGGGAGCAACCCGTCCCGTAGGAACTCGAGGAACACGATGAAGAGAGGAGAGGAACACCCTCCGCGTGAGAAAACAAGCGGCCGATTCGCTCGATCCGTCGTGTTTGTAGATGTTGTAGCGCTCGTTCCCATCTGGCTCACCCATCACAGACGCCTCAGCGCACTAGCACGCGGCAGCATGAAGTGGCAGCATGATGCGGCAGCACCGTGGCGGGAGCGCCAAGGGCGAAGAGCAAGACGCTCAACCACCGGCATCCGGCGGCATCATCCACGCCGTCCATCATTCGCATCAAGCCACGCCATCACTCCCGTTTGACGGGTTACCCTCTCATAGGGTTATGCGTACCCTTCTTCTTGAGCTCCTTCGTATCCCCACTTGAGTGACTTATTGACAATGAGTCACTCAAGTGGAGATATTAGTCATTCCCAAGTGTGAACCTGTGGACGTTGCCTTTGACGAGAAAGGCCGAGCAAGCGGAAGGAAGCAGCAGAGCGTCGACGGCGGCGGCGGTGATGCTGGACGAGGACGCGAGCGCGGACCAGATCTGGGCAGAGCTCAAGAGGCGGCGCGCGGCGCTGCTGGCCGCGGGCTCGCGGACGGCGCGCGCCAAGGCGCTGGACGCGATGGTGGACTTGCTAGGGGACGTGGCGGCGACTCGCGGCCGGCTGCTGCACAAGTGGCGCGCCTGGGGGTGGGTGCTGCTCGCGGTCTACAACGTGGTCGAGAGCGAGGTGCAGGGCTTCCTGCAGCTGCCGGGCGTCCGCGCGGACCCGGAGGCCGGGGCGGCAGTGGTCGGCGCCAAGCGCAAGCGCTCGGGCAAGAGCGCGGCGGCGGCGGCTTCGGCGCCGCGGATCGACTTCTGGGACAAGCTGCTGCGCGAGCTCGAGGCTTTGCACTCGGAGTCGGCGCCACCCACGCTCCACCTCGACAACAACGGCCGCAAGCTGCTGGAGAAGCTGTTCGCGTACGCGGCGGCGGTGATCAGTCGCGTGCGCTCCAGTGACGCCGCGTTCGAGCGCGTCGCCGAGCCCATCGACGCGCTGGCGTGGCGCACGGTCAGCTTTGTGGCCCAACACCGAGTCTACTGCGCGGTGCTCTCGCACGACGCACTGCAGACGGTGCTGGAGTTTGCGCTGTCGGCGCTGGACGATGGAGACCGAGACGCGGAAGGCGACAGCGTCGCGAGGCGCAACGCACTGGCGGTTCGGGCCCGATTTGTGCGGCTAGCCATCAAGAACTACCCGTTCGACCTCCAAGATGGGCTGCCGGTGCTCGTCGAGTGCCTGACTGGCTGGTTTCACCTGGTTCGACCAGAGAACATGTTGAATACTGTATGGCGGGCACCCGCATCGGCCAAGGGGGAGACGGTGAACCGCGTCGCACCCGTTGTCCTTGATGCGCTGACATCCTTGTGCAAGCGCTACCACAGCTGCGTTGGGGCCCTTCTGTTCAAGGATTCGCACTTGTTTGACGTGCTGCACTTCATCCAGCGAACGTGGAAGTCATACAAGTTCGGAGCGCATGACCCGCAAATGGAGTTTATCATCCAGTTTATCCAGCTGTACGGTTACAACGCTGGTCGGGGCTTCAAGGTTCACGGAGTGCATCGCATGGACATATGCAAGGAGCTGAGCGTGTTCGCTCGCGCTCTGCTCGACTTCAAGGACCTGATTGAGCTCGTCACGTACCGGAAGCCATCGACGCGCGGGTCGTCTTTCACGACCTGGGCTGCCGCCACGACGGTGCTGGATGTGAGCATGCACACGGAGGACACCATTATTCTCTATCTAGCATGTGCGGCTGATGTGGTTCACCTCCATGATCGATTGATATCCGAAATGGTGAGCTCTGGCACGAACACCAGTCAATCTACCACAGTGCTGGCTGCACACGGCGAGGAACCAGCGGAGCAGTCTCGAGCGCTGCAGATAGAGCTGCTATGGGAGCGAGTGGTTGAAAACGCACGCCGAGCACCTCAGGTTGAAAGCATGATACTCCGTCGTGGATCACAAGCTTTTGTTGCTATCGGCGCAGAAACCTCAAGCCGCGGCCAAGGAGTTGGAATGAAGTCATCCGAGCTCTCTGTCGAGGAGCTGAAGCGCCTGGGTGTGGGATGGATGATGGTTCTTCTCTCCCTTCTCAGCCGCCATGGAAAGTTCTACGTCTCGACGCGAATCGCAGACGTCATGGTGATCCTCACCGAGCTCGGGGACTGTCTTGTCGCGACCGAGATTCGTCAAGTCCAGTATTATGCGCTCCTCTGTCTGATTCAAGTTGCCGACCTGCAGTCCAAGAACTTCGAGCTGTGCGGAGATTTTTTAGACGAGGCGTGGACAGGAGTGTGGACGAACCTCCTTCGACCGGAGCTTCCGTACTTGCGAGTCACGGGGGAAACAAGCTTATGGCAGGAGCACGCAGGCGACGCCGTGCTCGTGCTCCTGAATTATTTCGTGGCTTCAAAGCTGATCCCAGTCAGCATGATCGAGACACAGTCGACGACACTGTGGAGTCTGCCAGCTCTGCAGCCAGCGTCAGCAAGAATTCCGGCTGCAACAGTGCGGCGTGGCGGCACTCCACAGGTGTCCGGGACATCTGTCGCTGCTGTGATTCTCCTAGCCTCGCTGCTGAATGTGTTGGAGTTACCGGAGGCAGCAAGTGTAGTGGCACCAGCAGAAGACGGCGACCAACAGGACTCGGAATCAAGCGCTGCAACTATCAGCGACTTGAACCGGCCATCGACAGTTCCCAGTCGAGTCGAACTGCTTCGGTGCGTGTTTGAAAACCTGCGCAGCTACGCCACTCAAGACAATCTAGCCGGAGTGGGACCAGATCCGACTGATTTGGAGAAAGACGCATACACGCCGATGGTGTTCGCGTCGGTACTCGGAGCATTCCGTCGGTCCGGTCAAGCCAAGAATCGATCGGCTAATCGCACCTTTTTGCCGACCCTTCTTCAGCGATTGACATCCCCGCATCAATTCAAGTCTGACGCCCCAGCTGCCGAGTTGAGCGGATTCGGCGTCGCGTTCAGCCTCTGGAACGAAGGGCTGAACTACTTGACGCATCCAGAAATGATCGTCGATAGGTTCCGACCTGACGACTTCTCTCCGATGATTCGAGATGCCCTGGCGACATTTTCGTTTACTGATACCTCGACTGCACGAGCGGTGAGGCAGGGGAGCACGTTCGAGTGCGTGCGGATTCCGCCCTCCCTGATGAACTCCATCGTACCGGCAGCAGTAGCGGACTCTGGTAATGTAATCGTGGAGTCTCCTCGCGTTCACGCGATTTCCATCTCGGACTCGACCAAAGCACAGCTGCACAGTGAGATCACGAATCAGTTTGAACTGATATTCCGTGAGCTGTCGTCCAAGCTCGCAGCAGTAAAGTCGGATCCTGTCCAGCTCACTCGGCTACTGGTGACTCTTGAACGGGTAAGCTTCATGAGGTGCACCACCAAATCGTTGGTGCGCTAATGGGCCTGATGATTTCTGTTTTGGTTCCTGCGCATGGTACAGGTTGGGCTGATTCTCGCTCTCCTCTTCGCCGACCTCGGCGATCAAAGCGACTTCAGCATCAGCACACCATCGCTTCAGCTGATCCCGCTCCTCAAGTGCTTTCTCGAGATTTTCACGTCCTATTTCAATCCCGAGACCATCGCGCGAACAAGATTGGTTCGGTCGGCAGCGCCACTCATCACGCAGATCATGACCAAGTTTCACTCGTTTATCCTCGCGCTGCAGAGCCCCGACGCGCTGGCAGGCTGCAGCCACCCGTCGTCTGTGCAGCTCAACTTTCGGATCCTGCCAGAACTGCGCTTGTCGATTCGGCAGGTGGTTGCAGCGGTGGAGGAGTGCTTGGCACTGGCGACGGAGACGTCTCGATCCGGCAAAGATAGTGGCCGCCCCAGTACCATCAGTTATGGAGAAACGCCGCGTTCAAGTGCTATCACGATCCCGGTTTCTGGTGTGAAGGTTGATCCGATGGATATTGAGTACGTTCGTCATGGCGTTTACGGTGGATGCGGTGGTACCGTCTGCTCACAATATGTTTTGGGTTTGTCAAGGACCAATCCAGCAGACAAGGGCGAACTGCTGCTGAGTGATGCGACGCAGATGACGATCAACTTGTGGTGCTTCCGCATTGTGTTTCTCCTGAAGAAAGAGGCTGGCGTTGAAGTCGTGAAGAAGCACGTGGGTGACCTGCAGCTTTCTCCCGACTTCCTCCTCGCTGTCGCTGTCGTCGCCGCTGGCGTGCCGGTTGCCGACAGCCTTGATGTGTTTGTTCGGCTCGTGAACCACGGCGTCAACGAAGCAGCCGGCGACAGCAAGAAAATGCAATGGCACCACAGCTTCAGTGGAGCGTTTTTCGTGTCACAGGTGCTGGCGGCCCTCACTCTGGCGGGCCAGGCGCATGAAAAGCGCAAGGCGATTCACCACGAAGAGATGCCAGCCTCGTTAGTCAAGTGCGCGCACCAGTTTCTAGAGATGAGCTTCTCCCACCCGCTGCGGCTCCACGTCCCGCGCCTGCGTGCAGCCGAGGTCAAGTGTCTTGAAGTGTTCTTTCGGCTGAACTCGGCTCAGTTTCCGGATTTCGGGAGTGCCCCACTCGACGGCATCATTGACGCCTCTCTGCTCGTTCGCGTCGAGTCTGCTCGAGCGCTTCAGACTTTGCTGTACATGTACCCGGATGGCCAGTCCAGTATCTGTGGCGAGATCTCGAGCCGGTTGAATGGGAGAAAGCCTGCCGATGTGCGAGCCAAAGTCCGAGCACAGAACAAGTCAGCAGATATGTGCCGAACTGACTCGCTATGCTGGTTCATCTGCGCGGCATCATTTGAAGACGTCGTTCCGGACGCCGTGTTCTTCTATTTGCGAGTCGCAGCAGACGAGCGCCGCGCGATGTCACCATCGATGGTGCATTCATGGACACGCGCACTCGCAGATTCGTACGACTACCCCAGCGTGCGCGCTCTGGTCGACGATCATTTCGGATTCCTGTGGTGGAGCTATGTCTCTGGCCGACGAGCGATGGCAGAACGGGCTGCGATGAAAGACCAACAAGATACAGAGCGTCTTTCCATGAAGGAGCTGATTGAGACGTTTCCAGTCGGTGAGCTGTTGGGCCAGCAGCATCAGCTGGACTATCGCGGGCGGTTGCAGTATTTTATCACGAAGATGGACGAGATTTTCCCGCTGTGTGTGCTTGCCAGCTCCATCGTAAAGCCTGATCAAGTGGTAGCCGACCAGAGCACAGACTTTGACTTGGCTCGCGAGTTTACCCAGATGATTGGCGAGACGCATGGCACGACCTCGACCATGCTGCTGCTGTCCGTCAATGATAGCATCGCATCGGACCTCGTGGCGTTCTCGTTCATCTTTCAAGCGTCGGGGTTGAATGATCTCCAGCGTATTGCTGAGGTGCAGTATGCCATGGCGGACAAGATGGGAGTGACGGCAAGTCTGTCTGTGTCGAGCCACGCACACATTGCCAGTAAACTTGCAATGTTTGCGGTGTTGGGGGTGACCGATCCGCGCTGGATCCCATGGAGTCAACACGTTGAAGGGGCGGACGACAACGGCGACGACGACAGTGTGTTTCTGGAAGGCGGAGCGTTGTGGACGCAGTCGATCCTGTGCATGAAGCAGAAGTTCGAACACTTCAGGTGGCGGGAGAATGACTTGGCGAAGGTGCTTTGCCACTTCTACGTCATGTTGCTTCGCTCCCAACACTTCGGGCCACGCGCTGAGCGGGCAGTTGACTGCTTCCAGAGTTTCGTGCATGAGAACCAGAACCATCTTGCCGCTAACGCGATTTTACAGCGGCTGGTGCTCGTAATTTGCTTTCAAGCGATCAAGCAGCTCACGGTGTGGCCACGGAAGAGAATCGCACGGACGCTCACGTTCCTCGTTCGAGAACTCTGCGAGGTGTTCATGAAGACTCCAGACTCTTTCGGGAAGTACTTTTCTCTCGTCGTCGAGGAGATTGGAGACATTCTGATGTGCTCTGGAGGAGCCACCACTGGTGGATTGGCCCGTAACTTGTCACCGGGGACAGTTCTCCACCTCGACGAAGACAACCAAGGACATCTCGAGTGGGTCGTGTTTGCCATCTGCAACGACATGGGGAGTTTAGGCAAATTCGCCTCTGATGTGAATGCTGTGCCCACGGGAGTGAGCGCATGCCTCGACAAGTTAAACTCTCTCATCGACGCGAACCGCGAGTCGTTTGCGGGGGTTGACAAAGAATCGATGAAAAACCCGGCCGACGCGACCACCTCGTCCCTGAACTCGCAGCCACCGTCAGCGCGCGACTACATTAAGAAGTTCATCGAAGCCGAGACCAAGAGTGACGTCAAGTTTTACAACCCGCGCCATGCGATGGACTCATTCGGGCACAGCTTATCTGTCTTGAACTCTCGAGGCAGAACATGCGCTTCTCCGTCAACGCCCCAAGATACGCGTCCGGCTCAACAGCGGCAGTCAGGAGCGATCGTGCGTCTGTCGAAGCTCTCAAAGAGCATCCAAAGCTTGCGCCAGTCTGGCCAGTCGCGAGATCACAACGAGCTAATGCAAGCGGCAGGGAAACTGGCCCACGTTCTGCTGCATCTCAATTTGACCGGGGTAGACGACATGGTTGGCGGGAGACACGACGACGTTGTCGTCGGCATCGCAAACGTTCTTGGTGACATTGGCGCACTGGACTCGAACGAGTTCGACTTGAGTCCTGGAGCGGATGTTGAAGAGCTGTCGCGTTTGTTCAAGCGACGTTTTCGTCGTGGTGCACTGGGCGAAATGTCTCCGACCCTTCTCCCAGTGCTGCACGAGCAGTTGCTATCCTATCTGTGCTCGCTCGTGTTTGAACGCAAGGTCGTCGACGCCAATGTGATTAGTGAAGCCCTTGCTACGCTGCGCGGTATACTAAGCACGGAGGCAGGCAAGTTGATGTCGTTGCAATGCAAGGATCGCGAGCTGAAGCAGTTTCTCGAGGAGTTCAACGACTCCGCCGGCGCAGATTGGTCTTCGTCGTTCGATGAGCTTCTTTGGAGTGGAACTCAAGGTCGAAGGCCGACATCAACGCCTATCGCCCCGCTCGCTGATCTATGGCGTCAGAGTCACACACTTGGCTTCCAGCAGTGGATTCGCGCAATATCTGCGTCGTTGGCGGAGGAGACGCCAGATCTGTTTCTGCGCGCGTGCGGCAACCTCATGAGCATGCGAACAGACATGGCCGTGTTTGTGTTTCCCTTCTTGGTGTGGACGATCTTGTCGTCTGACAATGACACGGCGACAACACCAGCGGAGCAACGTGCTCTGGAGCGCAAAATGCAGACACGAACGGTCATCAACGAAGGCATCCGGTGGATTTTGAAGCAAGAGGGAGCTGGTGGCGACTTGAGCGAGAGTTGGCGCGATGTCGATGTGCTGACGACAAGTCTTCCTCCCGCGGCGGTCATCCAGACGATCATCCACACGATTAACTTCCTGCGAGAGACTCAGAAGTTGAAGTTCATGACTCCACGATCCAAGGAGCCAAAAGGAGTCGCGGGAGGCAACTCAAGAAAGCGCCAGAAGGCTGCGTATGGCTGCATGGTGGATGCTGATCTTTTAGACGTTGCTCATGCCGCTGTCAGCGTCAAGATGCCGTTCTCTGCGATGCAGTACGTTGAGATGTGGATCGAACACACCAAAGGTGGGATGCTGCCACTCTCTCATCGCAAGCTCGATGTCGACGCCTCTAGCGACATCATCCGGCGGATTTTGGTCGACGCGTACAAGTTCGACAGCAATATCGACGGGATCTACGGTGTCAGCGATGGACGGACGTTCGACTCGCAACTGGTCACTTACAGCCAGGAGAGCAACTATGCCAGAACGCTTCCGCTCTATGATGTGACGTTGCAGTTCCCAGGGATTCATCATCTGCAAGCGAGTGGCGCTGGAGCTCGTGCTACGGAAGGCATGCTGCTCTCGCTTCAAAAGCTCGGGTACAATCACTTGCTGGAAGGGTACATGAATGCGGTCGTGGCACAACCCAGCCAACGCAGTAAGCGAGCGACGGCTTCGATCAACGAGTACAAGTACGAGCGCGCGTGGAAGAACATGCAGTGGAACGCAGTCATGACAGACATGATGGACGCGAATACGTCTATCGACTCTTCTGGGAGTGATCACCAACCGGTTTACTCTCCGCACCGCACATTGTTCCAGTCGCTGAAGGCGACCGCCCATCGTGACTTTAGCGGGCTGAGCAAAGTCACATCGGTCGCCAAGACGCGGATTCTCCAGTCGCTGCAGGTCAGTCTTGGAGGGTTCGAGGCAACCCAAGAATCCTACCGAGCACTTGCATGCTTGCAGTCCATCCGCGAGATTGAGGAAGTTGTCCAAGCGATGGACGGCAGCCTAAACGGCGGAACCCACGCTGGAGCAGGACGTGATATGCACACGGGGTTTGCCATGGCAAATACCTTGCAGGCCAGAGGCAGTTCGCAGATTCGGACGTTCGACTCGGGAAAATTCCTCGAGTCTTGGCAGAACCGTCACGCTCAGATCCACAAGGATTTCGACACGATCGAAAACTTGCTGGCAGTCGAAGAGGTTCTCATCAAGATTGTTGACACCTCCACCAACGCGTCGAGCGCTCTGTCGAAGCTGTACCTGTCGCTCGCAGCCCGTAGTCGAAAGGCGAACCGCATCGCTGTCGCTTACAGCGCGCTGATGCGCCTCGAAGCGCTTCACGACCGGGGGCAGCTGAGTGTGTTTGATCGATTGCAGTGGAAGATCCAGCGGGCTAAGCTCTTGTGGAGTCAACAGGAGGGACGCAGCGCGATCTGGACCGTCAAGAGAGTGAGCGCAGAGATCAACGGGTACTTGAGCCAACATCTCACCCCGACGGAGCGAACAGACTTGCTCCTTGTCCACGTCGGTGTCTTGACCGTCACGGGGAAGTGGGTTGCCGCACAACGGTCCGAAAGCTCTCAAGTCATCGTCGACGACTATTTCAAGTGCGCGACAGCCATTGTTGAGAGTATGGGCCCCACTGAGATTGCTGGCCGTATCGGACGAGCTGCCAAGGCGCATCTTGCGTTGGCCGAGTACATGGGCGAGATGTATCACCAAGTGAACGCGCGCGTCACGTCTCGCGAGTGGATCGCTGGTAAGAAAGTCGCGGAAGCGCGAGCTCGTGAGCTGTCAGCGTGCAAAGCAATGCGTCGAGAGCTCCAAGATGCCAACCGCCAGCACATCTTGGGGCTTGAGCGCGAGGTCACGTACGATAAGGAAGAGCGGGCGAGTGTGGAGAACTCGGTCGAGCAGTTCCTGACCGGAGCGCTTGCAAACTACGGGAAGGGCTTGGCGCTTTCAAGCAAGGCAGAGCTCGCGACAGTGTTCAAGGTGCTGTCGCTCTGGTTCGGAAACCATTCGCACGCCGCTGTGGACTCGGCGATGAAGACGCTTGTGGATACGGTGCCATCCTACAAGTTTGTGCCACTGTCGTATCAGATCATCTCGCGGATAGGAAGTGGAGGCGGAGCTGCTACAGAGTCGACACCTGGGGTGTATCAGGACGCGCTGAGCGAACTGGTTCTCAAGCTGTGCCTGCAGCACCCCCACCACGCTTTGATTCAACTCATTGCGCTGAAGAACGGCGGAGATGTGGCCGGGAAGAACGCAAGCGCGTTTCGCAGTAACGTTGGCGATGCGAAGTCCTTGAAAGCCATGGAGTACCTGGACGTGCTGCGCAAGACGGAGCTGGGCGAGCTGCTCGAGGCGCAGGACGCCCTGGCAAACTTGTACATTCAGCTCGCACTCTTTGAAACGGCCGAGTACCAGTCCAAGAACATCAAGCAGATCCGCCTTGTCGACGTGCCGGTGTTGACGACTGGCGCTCGGATGAGTAGTCGGGATCGGTTCCCCAACTTCGACCAGTGCTTTCGCGAGATCAGGCGCCAGGGAGGCAATCGCGGGTGTATGCCGGCGGTAATCACGCTGACGATCGCGCCACGTGCGGACCTGGACTACTCGCGCGTCGTGCGCATTCATTCGTTCGCGTCGACGTTTTCCATCACGGACAGCGGCATTCACCGACCGAAGATCTTGTACTGCAGCGGCTCGAACGGCTTGCGAGTCAAACAGCTTGTCAAGGGACTGGATGACATGCGACAAGACCTCGTGATCGAGCAGGTGTTCGACGCCGTCAACCACTTCCTGAAGGAGAATGAGCAGACGCGTCAACGCAACCTGAGACTGGTCACGTATCGCGTCGTGCCGCTCTCCCCCGCGGCAGGAGTGCTGGAGTGGGTCGACAAGACGATGCCCTTCGGCTCATACCTGACGTCACGCCCGTCCTCGCGGAGCGGCGCGCACGAGCGGTACCATCCACACGAGTGGCGGCATGGCATGTGCCGCCAGCACCTCAAGACCGCAGAGGACAAGCTCAAGGCGTATTCCGAGATTGAGGCCAACTTCACCCCCGTGTTCCACCACTTCTTCCTCGAGAAGTTCCCGGACCCCGCGACTTGGTACTCCCGGCGGCTTGCCTACGTGCGCAGCGTCGCGGTGACCTCCATCGTCGGCTACATCCTCGGCATTGGCGACCGTCACGCACAAAACATTCTCATCCACGAGGAGACAGCCGAGTTCGTGCACATCGACTTTGGCGTCGTGTTCGACCAGGGGATGGCGCTGTTCACCCCGGAGACGGTGCCCTTCCGCCTCACGCGCGACATGGTGGACGGTATGGGCGTCTCGGGTTGTGATGGCGTCTTCTCGCGCTGCTGCGAGGCCACACTGCAGTTGCTGCGCGCCAAGAGCGCGTCTGTCGTGACGATCCTCGAGGTGTTCGTTCACGACCCGCTCTACCGGTGGATGCTGTCGCCGCTCAAGGCGCTGCGCATCCAAAAGGACGACGCGGCAGCTGCCACTGGGGCTGCTGCGACTGCCAGCGCAGTGGAAGAGGAGGAAGAGGATGCGTCGAACGACGCGGCGGCCAGGGCGTTGCTGCGCGTCAAGCAGAAGCTCGAGGGCTTCGAGGACCCGAACGGCAACGCGCTGAGCATCGAGGGACAGGTGAAGCACCTCATCTCGGAGGCGCAGAACCCGCGCAACCTGTGCCGCCTCTTCCCCGGGTGGGCTCCGTGGCTTTGAGCGAGGGATTCGAGGTGATGGCGGGGCGTCCGGCGGGTAGAACGCGTTGAAGTCGAGGCGAAATCGTTCAAAATGCATTCACAGAATGCCTCGTAAACGACGAATCTTGCGCTGTGGCCCATATCAAGATGCGCAACCCCATCATGTGTTGATAAGCAACTTCAATATGCACACACTAAAGCAGAATGAAATTCATCACGTCAGGTTGTTTCCGACACTTTTATACGAAGTGGTGCTCCACTGACACTCTGTTTTTGTAGGGTTCCACATTCAATTACGACACTCCCGAGAATTCCACCGAAACCCATCGAATCTCGTGGCTGTACCCATTGAGGTGGCCAGCGAGAAACGCGTCCAAAGAATGCGAGTCCGACCAGAAGACGACGGCGGAGAAGGCGAAGAACTCGAAGCGTCCGCATCGGAGAAGACCACACGGCAACCGCCCGCCGGTCGATGGGCAACGAGCAGAGCGCGTCGTCGTCGCACGCGGGCGCCGCCGCCATGCACCCCATGATGATGGTGACGGCCAAGTCGTCGGCTTCGTCTCACCACCGGTCGGACGGCAAGAAGAAGAAGCGAAGCAGCGGAGAGCGAGGTTCCGGTGGCCGAGAGGCACACTCGCACTCGCACCGACAGTCGGTCGCGTCGTCGTCCTCGTCCTCGAGCTCGGGGCGGCTCAGCACGAGCTCCGGGTCGCTGTCCTTCGACCTATCGTCGCGGCGAGGATCCATCGAGTTCCAGCGCAAGGCGTCCAACGCGTCCATCATGTCGGTGGGCTCGCGCTCGAGCGAGAGCATCAGCGGACGCATGCCGCGCTTGGTGCGAGAGGAGGCGGTGCGGGACGTCACGGTGTTCGAGGAAGACGCCGTGCAGGACGACCGCATCCGCGCACCGCGGCTGAAGCCCATACCGAATCGCTACGAGACGATCGGTACGACAATCTCCCTTTGATGAAATGATTGTGTTGGGTCTTGATCACTGACGAGTTGGTTGGCGGGTGTCAGACCAAGTGCAGCGAGATCTCAAGTACGGGATCGAAGCGTCAGTGAGCCGAGAAGAGCTGGAGACAAGATGCTCACGGTCCATTGTGCGGGAATCTTGTGTGCCTCTACGACAGGATGGCGGGGCTCGAGACGTCCAAGCTCATTGTGGCCGTACGTGCGCGCCTTGTGTGTAGGTCTTGATGAGCAACAACATCACTGACTGCGCTGGTGACTGCCGACGTATAGATCGACTACACCAAGTCGAACCGAGTATGTCGCATTGGCTTCACGGTCGAGCCCTGGAGCGAGTGGTGATACTTACGGTGTTGGTGTACAGTTGTGCGGCGAGAAGACCTTTGGAGGACGAAGTCTGCACGAAATCGACCCTACTGGCGCGTCGCTCAACCCGTATGAGGTTCGTGAAAACGTATCGATGTCAACGACGACGGGCTGTGATCTCATGTCCGCTTTCACGAAATCCAGAGCGTCATATCCACAATCGGCCGCGTGCTTGAGATCTTCAACCCCTCACCCGACGCCGTCATTCCAGTCCTTGGCTTTGGAGATGTGACGACCAAGAGTGAGGGTTGCTTCCCGCTCTTCTCCACCGACAGTGGCGGGTGCACAAGTCTCGAAGAGGTACTGCAGCGCTACAGAGCGGCCACGCCGTCCATCAAGCTCTCAGGGCCGAGGAGTTTTGCGCCAGCGATTCGCGCGACCATCGACGTTGTGCGGAGGCAGCCAACTCTCCGTCACCATGTGCTCGTGCTCATCACAAGCGGCGTCCCAGCGAGCGAGGAGGCGTCTCGTGCCGCCGTCGCTGAGGCCGCCACCTGGCCTATCTGTACGCTTCAAGCTGGTTATGAACGAACATGTATTGCGCCAAAACGTTCTAACAATGTTCGTGCACCACATCACACAGCAATCGTCGTGGTGGGCGTCGGTGATGGCCCATGGGACGCGCTCGAGGCTGCTGAAGGCGACAACGCGAGCGTCCAACGATCGCCAGCGCCGAATTTCCAGTTCGTGGACTTCTACTCGACTACTCAGCGGAATGGCCGCGGCCCGGAGGCAGGACTCGCTTACGCAGCGCTGGCGAAGATCCCAGGTATGTCTTCGTTCGTGTCAGGTGGTCTGTGGTTGTGCGGGGAGATCGTCGCTTACACGACCGACCGGTTGTGGATATATGACTGCACGCAGAGCAAGCAAAGGCAGCTCAACGGCTTGGGTTGTCGGCCTCTGCCTATTGATGGCGTGGTGGTCATCACAGTCGCTGCTCTCCAGGATCGCTGCCTCAATTCGTGTCGCCAATTTCTCGCTCTTAGCGCCAGCGTAAACGATATCTCAGTGTACAGGTTCATGACTGCAAGGCGAACAACCGTTTGAAGGTCGGCGACTGACCAACTGCTCAACCCACTCGGGATTGGGCGATCCCACAGGATTTGACGGGGATCAGGTGGTTGCTGCTGTCAAGACAGACGTGTTGTTCACTGCAGGTGATACGTTAGGATGCTGAGCCGCAGTCGCACGTGCATGCGCATTCCTGTTACGATAGTCGTCCACTAACGACGGAAGGGCTTGCCAGACGCCGACCCGCGAGCGCGTCACCTTGAGGAACGCCCACGCCTTCGGTCGCCGACACCTGACTGGTCGGTGAGGAGGACGAGTCACGGTTTCAGCGGGTGTCCACGTGGTCGGTGCAGACACAGCCGGGGCACGAAGAACTGTTGGTATTCCTCACAAAGCAACTACATACAGCATAAAGCACTTCAAGGAGCTTCACGGCTACGGCGCGTATGCAATGGTCTATGCGGTTGAGGCGGTGTGAGGATACCATTCGCCACTTTGGGCTCATGCTTGCCATGCAGGCGGCACATCCAGGCTTGATCTGGTCGCTGCATCGATCACAATTCCATTCACCGCCTGTCGCTGAGAGGCTCATTCGACTCTCGTCCAAGCAAACCGACCATGGCTCCCCAGAACGAATCCAGCGCCTTTGTTGCTTCGACTCCCAGCGCCGCCTCGAAGATCGAGCAGGCGAACCAGGTGCTCGACCCCAAGGCTGCACCAGAGTTTGAGCACCCGGAGCTGGAGCCCGTGTTTCCCACGGAGACCTACAAGCCACTCGAGGTGGTCGAGTACGAAGACCGAGCGCTCAAGGCGGACCCGACATTCAAGAACCTGCTCGCCAACGCGACCGTGAAGCACCTCGAGCCCAAGATCGGCACGGAACTGTCGGGTATCCAGCTTCATGAGCTAACGGACACGCAGCGCGACGAACTGGCGCTGCTGGTGGCTCAGCGCGGTGTCGTGTTCCTGCGCGATCAGGAGTTGTCAATCGATCAGCAAGCGGACCTCGGTCGCTACTACGGTCCTCTTCACATCCATCAGTCAATCGGAATTGCGCAAGGCCGACCGGAGGTGCACGTGGTGCACAACTCGGTCGCGAAGACCGATGCCTTCCTGAAGCACAAGTTTGCCAAGGAAGGAGACAACGATACCTGGCACTCGGATGTGTCGTACGAGCGACAGGTTGGCGATATCTACTGCCTCTTGTGTATCCGCATGGTTGCGGTCACTGACACGTGCAACTGTTCGTCGTATGTGCAATAGCCTCCGTCGTACACGTCGCTCAAGCTGCTGACGGTGCCGGAGGTGGGCGGTGACACACTTTGGGCCTCGTCCTACGAAGCCTACGAGCGCTTGACGCCTCCGTTCCGGGCGTTCGTCGAAGGCCTCACGGCCATTCACAGCAGCAAGGCAAGTGTTGGTGATGCGTGGGACATTGAATGAACACTGTCAGACGGAGCTGACACGGAGCTAAAACAGGAACAAGCTGAGGACGCAATTGCCCAAGGACTGACGCTGCGTCGGCCGTATGCCGAGTTCGCACACCCGGTAGTGCGTACGCACCCGGTGACCAAGCGCAAGGCACTGTACGTGAACCCGCTGTTCACGCGCCGCATCCCGGAACTGTCGGTCGCCGAGTCCGGTGCGTCAGCAGCTGTCTGCCTAGTTGGTGGATGTTAGCCAAACTCACGGTTGAGCTTTCTCGACATCGACAGACGCTGTGCTGCGCTTCCTGTACGCGCACATCGCGCAGGGCCACGAGTTCCAGGTGCGCTTCCACTGGACCAAGAACTCGATCGCGATCTGGGACAACCGCGTGACGACCCACCTCGCCACGTTCGACTTCCTGCCGCACAACCGCCACGGTGTGCGCGTGACGCCCCACGGCGAGATCCCGTTCTTCGACCGCGACGCGCAGCCATCGGTCCCGTGAGCAGAGCTGGAGTGTGAGTGAGTGAAGCAGTTGAAGCAGTAATGGAACAAGGATGTTCTCAACCGATGAGGTTGGTATCCATCTGTGTAAAGCCGCTCTTGTCATCCACAACCGTCGGGCTTGTCGCGATGAAGGATTTCGTGAACGACAGCGAGTGGCATGCGAGCCCACAGAGCGAGGCACGCAACATGCACAACAGCATTTTCAGATGATGTGGAACACATGAATTTGGAGCAGCATCCATTGCAGAGATGGGTTTCTCGCACGCATGCGTGAGGGAGGTCGATGATTCCCCAGAACCAGAAGAGAAGACACCACACCCCAGAAGAGAAGATACCCAAGAAGGGGAGCGTGCTCGCCAGATCTCCACGGCCGCCACTTTGGGCCACGACGCTGGGCACGCCGCACGAGCTACACGGAGCGGAGCGGAACGACTCGCCGCGAGTTAGTCAGTCGCGGGTATTGACGACCTAGTTCCTCGCGACCACGCTGGCAGCCGCCGCCGCTGCCGCGATGAGCGCGAGTCTACTCGCCGTCATCGAAGAAGCAAAGCTCGCGAACCCGCCACTCGTTCTTGAGGAGTTGGAGCGCGAGCATGGGGTCACGACCGCGGAGGAGCTGGTCGAAGTACTCTCCGACCCAGCCGGGGTCCAACGCATCCGCACGCTTTGGCGTCTGCGACTGCGCAGAGCCCTAGGCTTTGAACAGGAGCTACCGACCCCGCCGCAAAGTGCGCCTCCAGCCCCAACCTCAGCACTCACGAGCGTGGCATCGATTCGCGATTGGATTGGCGGGACGGAGCTCCTGCGGTGTCAAGTAGCTGGCAGCAGCGGAGGCGCGGAACTGCGAGTGATCAAAGGCGACCTCACTGACAGCACTGCGGATGCCATTGTGAATGCTGCCAACTCGGATTTGATGCACGGCGGGGGCCTGGCGGGTGCTATCGCGCGCAAGGGGGGCTCTTTGATCCAAGCGGAGAGTTCTGACTGGGTGTCTCGTCACGGACCATTGGATGTCGGCGCAGCTATGTTCACATCCAGCGGCAAACTGCCGTGCAAGTACGTCATCCACGCGGTCGGGCCCTGTGTCTCTCATGGATCTCAGCCAACTCCAGAGCATGCTCGGCAACTGCGCAACGCTGTCAGGAACGCGTTGGTGGCGGCCGGTCGGCTAGGACTTCGATCAATTGTGATTCCCGGTATCTCGACCGGTATCTTTGGCTACCCTCGGGACTTGGGAGCGCGTGAAATCGTGAGCGAGTGTGCTCGCTTCTGTCGCGACCACGATTCGACCACGATTCGAGTAATTGGACTCATGAACTTCGACGACCCGACGGTTTCCAGTTTCCTTGCAGCCGTCGAGGATGTGGCGCACCTTGAGAACTGGCCGCTCACTCGACCTCAAGCTTGCGAGCCAGACCCGCAGAGACTTGCATCCCAGAACCCTCGCGCCGTTGAACGCAAGTGGGGGACTTCCGAGGGGTTGCCATCGAACCAGTCTGGTTTGAAGATGGAGAGCGAAAGCTCGGCGGGCCACAAAGCTGGCGGAGTGCTTCTTGTGCGAGCTTCTGCGTCCGGGTTGGAGGTTCTTCTTGGTGTGGAATATCGACCGACGGACCGGGTCCCTGGACACTACGTGAACTTCCTTGGCGGGAAGATTGAGCATGGCGAATGTCCTGTTGATACGGCTGCCCGAGAATTCAGCGAAGAAGTCGGTGACGTTATCAAGAAGCACGAAATGGTTCAACTGCTCTCCAACGCGAACAAAAGCCAGGACATATGGCTGCCATTCGCCGAGTACACGCTTTACATCTCGCACTGGGATGTGGACGAGCGTGCAGACACCCTACCCGAGAAGTATGCCAAACAAAAGACGAGTCTTTTTGGTCTCGGAGGGGGCGCGGAGCACGAGTATCTGGTTTGGATTTCCTGGGATGAACTTGTCACGGCAGCGAAGAAGACCCGGGAGCAACGAGTGAGTACTCCGTACGGAACAGTGGCCATCTCGTCGATGCTGAGCCGATTCTTCGCTGATTTTGAGCCGAGGACGACCGAGATCATCGACCGAATCGTTGTCAGCAAGATCTTGGAAGACGAGCGCGCACGCATTCAGCATCTCAAGGCACTGAATGACTCGAAGTTGATTAGTGCATTACTGAGAAGCGACTGGAGATTGTCTCTGACGAGCCCTCCAATGGCTCCTCCCCCGCCAATCCAGCTACTGCAGTCCACTGACCAAGACTACAAGCGTGTGGTGAATTTGTTGCCCGCAGAAATGTCGTCGAGAATTGTGAGTGTGAGACGCGTCAGTGCTTCTGCACGTGTCAGTGACTACCAAGCCGAGTTGAATCGTCTCAAAGCGACAAGCGCTGATGTGAGCGAGAAGGAACCGCTCTACCATGGCACACCCGAGCGATGGCGCGCGACGGCTATTGCGCTGAACGGGTTTGACGTCTCAATCTGTTTGGCCGGACGAGCGCACGGACACGGCGTGTATACGTCTCCTGAAGTGCTTACTGCGATAAATTACGCTGCTGGATCTGGATCTTTGTTGTACCTCCGAGGAATCGTGGCGACCAACTGCCGATCGCCAACCGACAACACCATCCTCCCCGAGAACGGCTTTCACATCTTTCCCAATCCGCGACACGTGCTGCCGCTGATGATCGTCGATTTCGCAGCCGCAGATTCGCAAGATTTGATTGAGCTGGAGCGCAAGAGTGCTCAGGATGACTTCAAGGCCATGCTTGAAATGCGCAAGGCTCTGGAAACGTCCATGAAGAAGCAAGAAAAGGTGTTCTGCCGTGAGATGGCGTCTCGCCTGCGCCGCGCGCTGGAAGTGTACTCAACGACATTCGAGAAATACGACAACAGCACCCGTGCTTCGAAAACTGGTGGAGGAGACCAATCAAGCTGCTCAGCACTGCGACGTCTGCTTATGGAGCGCCAACAGTTCGCTGCTTGCTTGCCGATGTACGAGGTCAAGCCACAAATCACCGAGGTTCTTCAGCGACACGAGGTGGTTGTTCTTATGGCCGAAACTGGGTCGGGAAAGAGTACACAGTTGCCTCAGATCCTGATGGATTATGTTCTTTCGCAAGACGAGACCCGTCGCATCGCAGTGCTGCAGCCGCGACGAGTGAACGCAGTGTCTCTTTCCAAACGAGTTGCAGAGGAGCGGGGGTTGCCGCATGGCCAAGAGATCGGATACCGGATCGGTCGAGGCGAGACGAACGTCACCAACACGACACGCGTCGAATTCATGACGCACGGGCTCTTCGTGGAGATCGCACGTGATTATGACCAGCTCTTGACCAAGTACTGCGCTGTGATTGTTGATGAAGCTCACGAGCGATCGGTCGATGTGGACCTTTCCCTAGCGCTTCTGAAACGCGCTCTTCAACAGGCTCAGCAACCTCGACAGCGCAAGCGCAAAGCCGGTGGCATCTCATTCCGCGTCGTGGTGACAAGCGCTACAATCCAAGAGGAAGCGATTCACTTTCAACAGTATCTGGACCCGTCGATGACGCGTTCAGCCATCTTCTCAGTAAAGGGATGTGCCTTCCCGGTTCACATTGAGCATCGCACAGACGTCCAAGTTGACCCGCAGGTTGTCGGCACGGCTGGCGTGGGTAAAGTGCTGACATCCACTGCGATTCAAACGGCGATGGATATTCTGCGCGCGACCAAGACCGGAAACATTCTCATCTTCCTGCCAGGAGAGGGGGCTATCAATGACGCACTCGAGACGACACGACAGGACATTCTGATGTCGTTAGATGGCGAGGAGGCAAAGGATCCGAGTCTCTTTGGCTCCGACACGGCATTGTGCTTCCAATTGGCCGTCGAAAGACACGGCAGTGATGGAGGACGGTCGAGGAAGCAGAAGGTCGCTGAGTCGAAGGAGAGAGCGGACCCAAAGAAGATCACAGTCTGCATCCTCGCGTTCCACGGCAAGATATCTCGGGCACAGCGCGACCACGTGCTGAACCCTCCACCAGACCAGCGTTTTGTCATTTTCTCGACCAATCTGGCGGAGACCGGTGTGACTTTGCCCAACGTGCGCTACGTGATTGATACTGGACTCGAGCGTCGAGTGTGTTGGAATGCGGCTGCTGACGTGAATGAGATGGTCACAGAGCCTGTGACGCTCTCCTCCATGAAGCAACGTGCTGGTCGGGCTGGTCGAACGGCATCGGGTATCTGCATTCGGCTATTCCCAGCGAATGACGAATCATCCACCACTGCAGAGGCAACCGCACGCCGAGCGGTAGAGCCAGCGGTGCAGAACTCGATGATTTACAAGGCCGTGCTGTATGCCAAGCACATGCTTCAAGTGTACAACGAAGACCTCAAACTAATCGACCCGATCGATCCGCCGCTTCTTGCACTAGCTGAAGACCGCTTGCGCGAACTCGGAGCGTTGGATGAGCATGGCAACCTGACGCGGGAGGGAAACGTTCTACTTTCACTCGGAGTTGATTTGCGACTGGGACGCTTCTTGATTGCATGCAGTCGGTTTGGCTGCCTCGCCACTGGAGCCAAGCTGGTTTCGCTCCTCATGGCTTCTGATGGATCCGAGAGCCTTCTACCGCATCGCAAACGATTGGATGACTCCCACAAACTGGATGAATTCATCGATCAATCCGGCGATCATTTGACCTTGCTGAATATTGTCAACGGGTACGATCAAGCAGTCGAGCGTCATGAAGCGATGGTATGGTGCCGCAAGTACGGGTTCGACGATGAAGTGTTTGCCGGCGCCGAGACTTCGCGTGAGCATCTTCTTAAAGTGCTCGATCGTCTACAGTTTGACATTGTTGACGACGATGAGGTCATCGAGCAACACGGGGACATTCAGTCAAGCCTCCGTCGAGCACTGTGCTCCGCTTACTTCGATCAAATTGCGGCTACACGTGCTGCTGGCATCCCCAAGGCAGGGTTCACCCGGATCATCGATACTGCGAAATGGAACGGCGCGCTGGACATGATGGTCAACTTTGCTGAACGAACTCAGCCAGCAGGATCGTCGTCTGACAATGGAGATCCGACGACAATCCCATCCGAGCCGGTCGTGAAAGCTGCAAGTCACACAAGTTTGTGGCTTGATCAGGTCTCCAAGAGCGGAGATATTGGGCGTTTGGTGATATTCGGGTCGCAGATGCTGACCGATGGGTCGCAACGAGCTGAGCCGACCGTGCAGTTGCTGTCGTACGTGACAGAGGAGGAAGTTTCAGCCGGGGCACCCGAGTGGTGTCGCCTCGTCGATTTCAAGGAGCTGCTGCAGTCCTCTGCGCGGGAGACAATCCGAACGGAACTCAGCGACGGCGTACGGAGATATGTTGTGATGGATCGCGGCGCATGGCTGAAAAAGTTACGACGCAAGTTCCCTTCAGCGACAGTAACCGTCGAGAACGATGCGTTGGTCGTGACGAGTCCGCGTCGCATGTGTGCTCGCGTGGAGCTTGAGATCAAGAAGATGCTGCGGGTTGTTGAGCCTGAATCGATCACGCTCCAGCTTCCCGACGACGTGAAGATGGGGAAAATCATCGGCAAGAGCGGGCAAAATATCAATGCTCTCGAGGCAAACATCCAAGCGCTGCTGTCGAGTGAGCAGCATGGCGTTGGCCGTCGCCATGTGGAAAGACACCGGATCCTGTCCATCGACAGCTCGGCTCGAGAGATCACAGTCACTCTGGTGGGGGAGGCAAAGGCGCTCATGCCTGTGATCGTCGGTCGGGTTCAGTCTCTCATCGTGCAGACACACGGCGACGCCATGCTGCCGTTGATCACGAAAGCGTTGGGCGATCGTGGCCAGGAAATGCAGCAGAGTCCTCGCCTCGCCCAGTTGTTGAACAGCGTCCCGCCGCGGAGTTGGCAGACGCGCGATGAGATTATGCTGCAGCTTGCGCACACGCTCGTCTGGAAGTGTGACGTGAGCATTTACGGCGGCTTCCTGCGTGACTGGGTCGTGCGTGGTGAACCGGCAAACGACATTGATGTGCTGGTCGCCCCGCCGAAGACCACGACCGCATCTGTCGAACAAGTTCTTCAACGTGTTCTTGCCCAGGCGCCTGGGGCTGTTCAGCAACAAGTGCAACTCATCTCTCACAGACAAAAGGGGTCGGCGCTGACGCTCACTGTGCGCGCCATTGGTGTTGCTTCGATCGATATTGATCTCGTGGACCCGGCAAAAGTGCAACAAAAGACGCACCCAGGCGTGGATTGTGACGCCGGGAATCTGCTGCTCAATCGAAGCGAGTCGCTGCGCAAGAAAGTGCCGACCGCTGGCGATTCGCTAGCTTCTGCGCTGGAGAACGTGCGCAGGAAGCAGTTCGTGTTCTACTACCCGCTGCACGCTGGCGCTCCGACGCAGAACATGGCGATCGTACGGCTGAAGAAGTACCTCGAGCGCGGGTGGACGTGCCTCTCTCCTGTGCCTCTGGAAGTGATCCAGAACCATCTGACGGACTCAGAGCGGCAGCTCATCAAACCGAGTAAGCACGTGTAGTTGCAAAGATCATCGTCGGCATTCATCCAAGCTCTGCTCGCTACGACACAGTGATGCGACCGAAGACGACGAGCAAAGGGCGTGCGGCCTTGCTGCGATTTCATACTCTTCAACAAGCTCAAGCATGCCACCAACGCTGATCGATTGACAACCGTGCTGCGGTAGGTTCAGGCAATGAAATGGACATATATTTGCACCAAGCTAGTTACGAAAAGACCTCACCCGCGGCGCTACATTCACGCCTTCGTATCGGATCCTTGGGTGCCGCTCTTCGTGTTGACCGAGTCCTGCGACTGTAGCTGACCAGCGACCTCGCTCGCGCGAGCGACCTCATCCAGCTTGGACGCGCTTTGGCCGGTGCCGAGCTGCATCTGGTTCATAACGAGCCAGAAGAAGACGGTGGCCACGAGCATGATCCCGCCCGTGGCGTAGTACATGTACTCCATGTGCCCGTTGTTGAGGTTGGACGGGATGTAGTCGCCGAAGAGCAGCACGAGGGACGAGAGCATGGTGCTGCCGATCGACATGACGAAGAAGCTGAGCGCGATAGACGTGCTGCGCATGCGCTGGGGCACCTCAGAGTAGCAGATGTCGTATGACGGGATCACGATGAAGGCGCCAGCGAGCGACACGAGGAAGTACTGCGGCAGCGCCGTGTACCAACCGATATCGTTCATGATCTTGCCGCTCTCCGTGTTGAGGATGTTCTGCGTCTCACCGCTGGCATCCACGTACGTGAGCGGCCCGGCGTCGCGGCGGATGAGCTCGTAGAAGCCCGACCAGAACATGGCGAAGGTCGCCACCAGGTAGCCCGTGATGACCTTGCCGAAGTGCGTGGCCGGACGGCCCGTCACACGCTCGTAGAGCGGGAAGACCACCTTGTAGAGCAGCGGCACCCAGAAGATGGCCGAGAACGGGTTGGCCATCTGAATGGTGGCGGCCGGCAGCTGCGTCGCGTCGATGCCGCTGCCAAGGCGCACGTCCGTCTGCTGCGTAGTGGTCTGGTTGTTGGCGCGCTGGTTCTGGCACATCCACCAGAAGGCGTTGAAGGCGTTGAACGGCAGCACGCGCACCACCTTCTTGACACCGTCCACAAGCTCCGAGTCGAAGTGCTGCTTGGAGCCGTCCATGAACTCGGACGTGCGTCCGAAGTACACCCAGAGCACCGTACCCAAGAGGCAGAGCAAACCCGAAACGTATGACAGGTTGTTACCCACGCTGCCGTGGTCGGAGAGGAAGGCGGCCGGGATGTTGAGCACCATGGCGGTGATGTAGCAGATCGCCCCGAGCACCAGCATCTGCGCGCGCACGTTGGTCCGAGCGCGGTGCAGCACGATCTGGATCACGACGCCAATCGAATCGCTCTTGGGCGGCAGCTTGACATAGCGCTTACGCGTGACCGTGAGGATCGTCACGATCACGAGCGTCAGTGCGCACGCGACCAGGTAGACAAAGAAGTAGCCATACTCGGCCGGGACGAAGCCCGAGATACCGTGGCTCGAGATGGTCGGGAAGATGCCGTAAGCGATCGCCGTGCCGAACTTGGCCGCCCAGTAGTGGATGGTGAAGAACGTGGCCTTCTGCTCGGGCGGCGCGTTGGGCGAGAACTGGTCGCCGCCGAACGAGACCGTGAGCGAGTAGATGGAGATTTGCGTGAGGCCGACACCGAGGAAGAGGCCGACGTTGAACAGCGCCTTACTGGCCGCTGCGTTTGCGAGCACCGCGGGAATAGCAGCGACCACCACGAGCGTCAGACCGATGGCGTTGACGCCGGAGGCAGTGAGAAGCGTCTTGAAGTTGCCGAGCTTCTCGTCCGAGAAGTAGCCGGCGAAGATGCACGCGAACTGGCAGATGGAGTCGAAGGTCGTCTTCATCGAGTTGGAGCCCTTGTTGGACCAGCCGAGCTTGACGAAGAAGTTCTTGAGCGACTGCACCACGGCGTAGTGGGTCGTTTCCTCGCACACGGCGGCGATGAAGATGAAGATGCACACCTTGGTGATCACGTTGGCCGCGTACTTGGCAGGCCGTTGGTCCCAGTGAGACGTGTCCACGCGGCGACCGCCCTCGATGGCCAGTCCACCAGGCGTGACCGTCTTGGACGGCGTCAGCAGCGGCGACGACGACGCGATTTGCTGTCGCGTCATCTCTTTCAGAGGTGCTGGGGCTTCGAGGGGCGGTGCGCGGCCGAGAGCAGATTCCGAAATGAAAGTTCGACGGTGATGCAGTGCCCACTCGCGGATCCAGCGTTGAACGATTTGCAGCACAGCGATTTAACAGGCGGCTCGGCCCAGGGTGCGCACATGGTTGGTGCCCGCAGCGACAAAGGAGTGGGGAGTACCTCCTTCTCACACAGACGAACAGGATCGCCATCGGTGGCGATGCTGCGATTGCGAGAGGTCTTCCATGGTGTAGCAGCAGTGCGCGGTGAACACATGTGCTCGCGGCATTGGATAGAGAATTAAAGTCAACTCGATTGACGCGGGGGATGAGAGGGAACATACAGCTGTATGCTGATGGCCTCGCCCAGGCTGGAGGGTGCTTGGCGAGCGAGTGACACCGGAGAGAGCGTACTCCTCCGACTGCTGATCGCATGACACGGTCTCGCGGGATTTGAGCGGTGGGACCCGCGCGGCCACTCATCAATTTGGCGGTCGCCGTTGACCCTCTGGATCGTGACCAAAGCAGTCGTCACTCTGTTCACTCCACAATGTGCAGGAGATGGACACCTGACGACACTTGAGAAGTGTATACCTCCAAGGTGGACGCTGTCAGACGTCGCGAAGTGACCCCGTCACGACTGGTGACATCGACGAAACTGTTTCCCGCAACCTGATTGGCTGAAAGAGTCCACGTGTCATCACTTCAACTTGCCAATCGCGACTCCACCGGGCACAGACGCAGCGCGACCACCGCTCGCGAGTTGACGAGCTCTCTCAGTGAGACTCTCATCCGATCCGGTGCTGCTCAAGGTGACATCCTCGCTGGCGCGTGATACGGACATGGGTCGGCGGAGATGATCGCCGCTTGTCCGAGTTACTGGGTGCGTCCATCATGGCCTCCATGGAGCTTTGAGCTGCGCTCCGAAACTGGGAACAGGAGATTGAAATGAGCTACACCGTGTGGCTCTGGCGGTCGGACTCCGTAAGTTTGCCAGCCACGCGTTTCTCTGCGCGCGCTTTCGAGACCGCCGACATTGGCTGACGGGGCCATGTGTCGGCCTGCCATGGGGCCGCAGCACGATCTCACCTTTGCCGTACGGTGTCGGAGCGGGCATTGCAGCTGCGCAGTCCAAGCAGCGAGCATTGATGAGTGGAATGGACGAGGAGGCCGCTTTGATGTGTGCCAGAGATCCCATCCACCCGCTCCTCCACAATTCAATTCGCCGCCTCCCGCTGAAATCAACCAGCCACCTTCGCCCAAGTAACCATGGCCCCTCAGAACGAGTCAAGCACCTCTACTGCCTCGGCGGACATCGTCGAGAAGATTTCCAAGATCGAACTGGCCAACCGGGCGTACGACCCGAAGTTCGCGCCGCCGTTCGAGCACCCGGAGCTCGCCCCTGTGTTCCCCACCGACACTTACCCGGAGATTGAGGTGCAGCCGTACGAAGACCGAGCACTCAAGGCGGACCCGACATTCAAGAACCTGCTCGCCAACGCGACCGTGAAGCACCTCGAGCCCAAGATCGGCACGGAACTGTCTGGCATCCAGCTCCATGAGCTGACGGACACGCAGCGCGACGAGTTGGCGCTGCTGGTGGCCCAGCGCGGTGTCGTGTTCCTTCGCGACCAAGACATCACGATCGACCAGCAGCTTGACCTCGGTCGCTACTACGGTCCTCTTCACATCCACCAGACCAACGGTGTGCCTGAGGGCCGACCGACGGTCCATGTGGTGCACAACACGGTCGAGAAGAGCGAGGCGTTCTTGAAGAACCACCGCCTCAACGGGTACAGCACCTGGCACTCTGACGTCTCGTACGAGCTGCAGGTAAGCACCATCAGTGCGATTGCCACCACACGGTCGTTCTCCGATTCGCTAACGTGCTTTTTGCGGAACAGCCCCCGTCGTACACATCACTTAAGCTGCTGACGGTGCCGGAGGTTGGAGGCGACACGCTCTGGGCGTCGGCGTACGAGGCGTTTGAGCGCCTGACACCTCCATTCCAGGCGTTCATCGAGGGCCTTACGGCCATTCACAGCAGCAAGGCAAGTGCAGTATCTGCTTTGTACGAGCTTGATGTTGTCGATGGTAGTTCGCTAACACTGTCATACCCCACCAAACAGGCACAAGCGGAGGACACGCTTGCCCGTGGGTTGACCCTGCGTCGCCCCATTATCGAGACCGCACACCCGCTTGTGCGCACGCATCCGGTGACCAAGCGCAAGGCGCTGTTCGTGAACCAGCTGTTCACCCGCCGCATCCCCGAGCTGTCGGTCGCCGAGTCGGGTACGTCCATCGACAATAAAGTGGGCAGTTGCCTCCATGGCAGACGGAGAAGCTGACTGTGTGATGCTGTTCGATCAACAGACGCGGTACTGCGCTTCCTGTACGCGCACATCGCGCAGGGCCACGAGTTCCAGGTGCGCTTCCACTGGACCAAGAACTCGATCGCGGTCTGGGACAACCGCGCGACAGTCCACCTCGCCACGTTCGATCACCTGCCCAACAACCGCCACGGTGTGCGCGTGACGCCCCACGGCGAGGTCCCGTTCTTCGACCGCGACGCGCAGCCTTCGGCCCCGTAAGCAGACCTGGAGAACGTGGAGCAGGCAGCGATGCCAGAACAGACATGGAGTTCGTGTGATTTCCGATCGTTGGAGTCCAGAGTGCTCGGTGCTATCATAACTCGTTGAAGCGACCGATTTTTTTTAGTCCATTTCGGTTTTCTTTTGTCCCCTGGCATCAACTTGAATGACAAAGGTACACGGCAAAGGTATCGGCAGCACAGTCGTTTAGCGAGCGGAGACGCTGGCTACTCGAGCATGCCGAGGCGGCGGATCGTCTGGTATTGCTCTGCAGAAACACACGAAGACATACGCAAGACGCACGATCAGGTGTCTGCATCAGAGGCACCAAGCCATCAGACCAACCCTGCACGAGCGCAAACCCACCT
>JAADYH010000679.1:0-16062 GCA_023338125.1 Phytopythium aichiense | reverse complement strand
TAAAAAAAAAAAAAAACAGAGTCAGCCAGCACGTGTGGTATCACTTTCGTACCTCTTTGAGACCGTGCATGCCACGCGAGAGCTTGGATTGCAGGCACGAAATGGCGACCTCCAGGTCTTGTTCCTGTTGTCGACAGCACAGCACAGGCATTTGATCAGTCAGTATCCGCGGAAAGCAGCAGCAACCAAGGACCCAGAGTGGTGCCGACGCGTACCTGCACGTAGATGACGTCCGTGTCGTAGGTGCTCATGTTGAGGATACTGATTTGGTCCTCCGCGAGAAGCTTGGACAGGAAGCTCACAACGCCCGGGAACTCGGCCACCATTGGTCCCAGATGAATCTACGCCATCGTTTCGAGAGGTGCACACGAGATGAGCGAGCATCCGCGACCCACTCGGGCCCAGGCTGTGAAAACGGAAGTCTAAATTTGCCGCCGCGCTCACCTGAATTGCGCGCCACTGCTGCGGCGCGATGGTGATCGTCGTGTCCACCCCCTGCCACCCAAACAACCACCAACGAACAATCCCACGCGTGAGCCGATACAACCACCCACTGAGGAGAGCAGGCAGGCTCCAGGCGAAACGTACCGCGCGCTTGAACATGTCGACGCCCCTGGGGTCCATGAAGAGCGTGGCGCCATCGCGGTCCCACGCGACCGAAAAGATCTCCGTCTGCACCGACCGGCAGAGGTGCGCCTCGGCCACCACGCAGCCGCTCTCGTTCTCGTCGAACCCGCAGCCGCCGTACAGGAGCAGGCTGCCGCCGGCCGCACGCGCAGTCAGTCGTTAGCGCCGGCGCGTCCGCTGATAGTACAACAGTCGAGCGAGGGCGCGGTCACGCACTTGAGGAGCGGCCAGCTGCTCTGGCGAATGAACGCGGCCGGCAGGAACACGACGCTGACTTGCCCTGTGGACCGGATCGTCCGTCCGTCAGCCCTGATCTCAAGCATAAAGCATCGCCCGCCCGCCGCCCGCCATGTCGAGGGACGCACCGCGCAGCAGCGTCGCGTGGAAGTTGGAGGTCGTCACGATGTCCATGCCGCCCGTCGGTCCCGTCGGTCCGTCTCGTCCTCTTGGTCTCTCGTCCGTCCTTTCCTGCGCCGGTGACTTGTGGAATGGGCGACGGCAAAGGCAACTGACACGCACTCGGTCGCCAACAAGAAAGTGCACGGAAACGCGTGGTACTGTGACCATCCCGATCAGAGCGCTGTCTGACCTACCGGTTTCCTACGGTACCAACCGGTATTTACCGGTATCATTCGGTCTCGCGAGGGGGAAAACCTTCCTCCCGACGTTATTCGGGGCGTCCGGCCGCTGGTTATTTCCGCGGGGGCTGCTTGCTGGTTGGCGTCGCCGGTGCGGGCGACTGGGCCGGGCGGAAGCGGAAGGGCGAGCGAGCGGAAGGGGAAGGCGAGCGGAAGGGCGAGGCGTTTGAGGCGGCGGCGCGTTCCGGGCGAGCGCGGAGGACGGAGGGGACGACGAGGACGAGGGTACGTAGGTAGTCGTCGGTTGTCGGTCGGTCGGTTGTCGGTCGGTCGCGGGGCGGAGGCTGACGCGTGCGGCAGGCGGCGGATGCACCATGGCCAAGAAGCGCATCGTGTCTTCCAAGAAGAACGTGCCGAGCCACGCGCTATCGAGCAAGGAGGCGGCGCTGCAGGGCCGCGCGGGCGAGCGCGACGCGGACGACAGCGCCGCGCCGCCCGACTCGCCCGTGTCCTCGCGCGACTCGTCCGTGCTGTCCTCGGACGACGAAGGGGACGCGGACATGTCGGCGGCCGCGGTCGCGGTCGAGGTCATGCCAGCCAGCGTCGGCCGCGGCAAGCAGCTGCGCTTCCCGGCCATCGTCTCGCGCGGCAAGGAGGCGCGCGTGCTGCCCGACAGCGACGGCGACGGCGACGCCGGCAGCGACTCGGACGAGAGCCTGCTGTCCATCGACAGCGACGAGGAGGAGGACGCGGCCGACTCGCAGCCGAGCCAGGAGCCGCCGGCGGCCGACGCCGTGGCGGATGCGATGACGGACGTGAGGACCGACGCGGCGGCGGATGCGATGACGGACGTGAGGACGGACGCGGTGGGCGACGCGCACCCGCAGTCGCCGTCGCTGGCGACCACCGTAGAAGACAGCAGCCCCATCTCGACCGCGACGTACCCGGTCAAGGCGGCGCGCGCGCGGAAGCGGCACCGGCCCGACTCGGGGTACTACAAGCAGATGTCGACGTTCGTGCGCGACTGCCTGCTGAGCGTGCGCGACGGCGGGGAGGCCGCCGACGTGTTCCGGGAAGAGGCGCACCACGCCGAGTTCCGCCGGCGACTAGAGGACGGCACGGTGGAGCGCGTCACATGGAAGGAGCCGCCGCCGAACGACCCGGTGGACGCGACACCGCCGACCGCAGCGGGGGACGGCGCCGCCAAGCCGAGTTCCGGCAGCAGCGGCGGGTCGCGGCGAGACTCGAAGAAGTCGGCGCCGTCGACGCCCGAGAAGGACTCGAGCCGGCGGTCGGAAGACCAGAGAAGCGCCAAGAAGTCGCGGTCCGATGGCAGTCGCCGGCATCACTCCGGCAACAGCAGCAGCAGCGACAAGCTCAAGGCGAGCTCGTCCAGGTCAGGCAGAAACGCGCCGGTGTCTACCGCGTCGCCCTCGACTTCGAACGGGACGCCGCCGAAGCCAAAGACGACGAGCGCGGGAACCCAGACGGATGCGCTGCCCGACCCGCCGCCTAGC
Source organism: Phytopythium aichiense (assembly GCA_023338125.1). Lineage (NCBI taxonomy): Eukaryota > Oomycota > Peronosporomycetes > Pythiales > Pythiaceae > Phytopythium > Phytopythium aichiense. The sequence goes on along the minus strand of JAADYH010000679.1, from coordinate 13,340 downwards.
TCGTCCGCTCTGTGCAGCAAGTGCAAGGACCCGATCAAGAGCGAGTCGAGGAAGGTGAAGAAGGAGCCGACCGAGTCGCCGCCACCGCCTGCGAAGGCCAAGGCGGAGAAGGCGACGAGCAGCGTCGGGACCATGACGGACGGGCCGCCAGAGGCGTCGTTCACGATCCCGACGTCTGGGAGCAGGGACGTGACGCGGCTACGGAACGAGGCCAACCGGCTGAACGAGGAAGCGCGGCGGCTGAAGCACGAGGGGAACCGGCGCGGCGCGTCCGTTGCGGGGGCGAGCGGACAGGTGGCGCAGGCCACGTACTACCTGCGGTCAGGCGCCAAGTTCTTTGAGAACGCGCTCAAGCTGCAGGACGTCAAGGCGGCGTACAAGGAGCTGGGAGACAGCCAGCACGCGCGGTCCTTCGGCGAGTACAGCATCACGACGCTGACGCAGACGAGCTCGCTGATTGAGAGCACGATCCGCACGTTCCAGAGCGCCGGCAACACGCGGCTCGTGGCCCTCGGGTACAAGATGGCGTCGGTGGTGCACCTGGCGATCCACCGGCTGCAGCACCTCAAGATCTTCTCGCTGTACTCGGAGACGTTCACGCCCGGGCGGTCGCCCGAGACGCGCGCGAACGGCACGACGCCGCCCATCGGCGGCAGCGAGGGCGGAGGAAGGGAGGCGGCCGTGCGCACGCACCTGCTCAAGGAGATGGAGCACACGCTGCGCGGGTTCGAGATGTGGCGGCGCTACGAGGCGTGCAACGTGACGGTGCTCCCGCGGGTGGTGAACCCGGCGGTGACGGACCTGGGCGTCTTCTTCGAGGACCTGCACGCCGAGCTCGGTAGTAGTAGCGGCGCTGGCGGCGGCGGCGGCGGCGCATAGTCCTTTATATATGAGGCGCGCAGACGAGAGACGAGAGCAGAGCGAAGTGTAGTAAACCCCGCGCGGAGCACGAGCAGGAGAGGAGCGGCCGAGGGCCGCGGTCTACGAAACATGGCGACGTTTGATCCTTAGGCGGCCTTGGAGAACTCGCTCTTGGACACGACGACGGCGCCCGCCTTGAGCTCGTAGAGGAAGGCGACCACCTTGCCGCCCTGCACCGCCATAAGCATGAAGCTGGGCGTCACGTCGGCCGCCGCGCCGCGGAAGGCGCCGGTGATGGACCCTGGGTTGACGAGCCACTTGCCGTTCTCCGTGCGCAGCTGCGCCTCGTGCGTGTGGCCCGTGACGAGGATGTCGACGTTCATCTTGCGCTGGAGCGCCGCGAGCGCGAACGGGTCGCCGCTGGGCACGATCTGGTGGCCGTGGCACAGGCCGATGCGGAACTGCCCGATCGTCACCACCTTGCGCTCCGGGAACGCCGCCGCCTCCTGTGCTCCGTCCACGTCCACACACGCACAGTCAGATTCGTGCCTTGTCTAGTGCGCTCTCCTCGCTCAGTGCCGAGCGCGTACGTGGTCGGCGTCGCCCGCCACGACGTGCACGTTGGGCGCCAACGCGCGCAGGTCCTCGAACTGCTCCTTGGTCACCATGTTGCCCGTGCACAGGACGTGCTGGATCTTGTTGGGCACCTACCGCCACCCAGTCCAGCCACAGCATTAGCCGCTGCATGCACACAGTCGCCTCGCGAAGGGAGGACGCACCAGCATCTTCTGGAACTTGTCGGGGATCTGCGCCGCGCGGTGCGGGATGTGGCTGTCGCCCATGACGAGCACGAGCTTTGCGGGGCCATCGCGGCGCAGGAAACGACCACAGCAGGGTGAGACCGGGCTCAAAGAGAAGCCAAGACGAGGGACTATCTGCCCATATACGTGGCGGCCGCATCCGGCGACCACAGAGCGCGCCGCACCTCGCCGAAGCCGGACGCCATCGCCGATCCGCCGTGCTGCTCGGCTTCAATTTCAATTTTGGGGTCGCTTGCGGATCCTTGCGTGTTCTGACAATCTACCTCTGTGTCCGTTTGAAGTTGATGTTGAGAGCATAGTGTTCTTGTTTGTGTCGGTGGCGGACCTAAAAGAGTACTTTATCGAGAACTTTTCCTCGAACGGTGGTATTCTGACGTACAGGTCTATGGTTGGTCAAAACCTCGCGGATAAATCCGGTTTGGGCACAGAGCGTTTGTATGGTCCTCTGAATCTCCTCCCATTTTCAGCCAATCATCGTCCTGCGGGTAGAAAACGCCATGTTTCAGTCTCCCAAACGCCAACAAGCAGCGAACGTGTCGAGTGATCCGGTCGGTCGGTCGATCGGTCCGCGCGCTTCCTGCTCGTCCCCAGCATCTCCCAGCGTCCGCCGACGCCTCCAGCGAGCACCAGCTGACTCTGCGCGTCTAGCGCTTCCGTTTGGTGCCCCTGCCAGCCCCGGAGAGTCCGTGGATCAGCCCCCAGCACGCGACCAAGATGAACCTCAAGCACCTGAGCTTCGTCATGCTCGTGCTGCAGAACACGGCGCTGTCGATCGTGTCCAAGTACTCGCGGCACGCGTCCGGGCCCAAGTACCGGCCCAGCACGGCCGTGCTGCTGGTGGAGACGCTCAAGTTCCTCATCTGCTTCTTCATGGTGCTGCGGGTGCGTGAAATCAGTCGGATCTAGTGATTGACGCATGTAGAGTCGGTCCTGACGCCTCCTTTCCCGCCGTCACAGATCAAGAAGAACAACCTGGGAGCGGCGGTGCGCACGCTGCGCGTCGAGGTGTTCGCGGACAAGCCCGGGCTGGTCAAGATGGCGGTGCTGGCCTTCCTGTACGCGCTGCAGAACGTCTTCGCGCTGTTCGCGTACGACTACGTGGACGTGGCCACGTACCAGATCGTGTACCAGCTCAAGATCATCACCACGGCCATGTTCATGATCGTGCTGCTCAACCGCCGCTTCAGCGCCGTGCAGTGGGCCGCCATGCTCGCGCTCATGGCCGGCGTCGCCGTCTGCTCGTACTCGCGGCTGCCCGAGGCCTCGGCCGCCGCCGCCGCCGACCCGCACGGCACGCTCGACAGCACGCGCCTCGTGGGCATCGGCGTCGTCTTCGGGCTGGCCGTCAACTCGGGGCTCGCTGCTGCTTACTTCGAGCGCGTCATGAAGTCGCACAAGTCGAACGCGACCGTGCAGACCATCGACCCGCTGTGGACGCGCAACCTGCAGTTGTCGGCCATCTCGGTGGCCGTCACGAGCGTCGACCTGGTGCGCAACGCCGGCGAGGTCTGGGCCAACGGCTTCTTCCACGGCTTCCACTCGATGGTCTTTGCCGTCATCTTCCTGCAGGCCGTCGGCGGCCTCACCATCGCCGCCGTCGTGCGCTACTCGGACAACATCGTCAAGAACTTCGGCACGTCCTTCTCGCTCATCTTCTCGTGCATCATCTCCAACTACATGTTCGACCAGTCGGCCTCGTGGTCCTTCTACTTCGGCGTGCTGCTCGTCGTCGGCGCCGTCTTTGTCTACGGAGACAGCCGCTTCGCCGTCAAGGCCTCTCCCAGCGTCAAGCCCGGCCACAAGCGATCCATGGACGAGGTGCCCAGCCGGACGCACGAGATCACCATCGAGACCAAGAGCGCGCTGCCCTCGCACTCGGGCCGCCACTTCACCGCGCGCTCCATCACCAGCTTCTCCATTTCGGTGTGAGAGGAGGTGGCATGAGGTGACGCGAGGCTTCGTTCGCTCCGAGGTCGAGCAGTGCGTGTGGACCTGCAATAGAGATGTCTGTGCCTTCAAGGTGCTATGAGAAACAACGTCAGTGATGCAACATGCACGATTGATTACCCCGAATCTTAAGTGTCCGCTGCAGTCGCACAACCGGAAGCCGCGCCGTCCACGTGGCAGATGCAGTACTCGAACGACTCAAAGCGGTCCAGCTCGTCCTCGTCGCCTTCACCAGCGTCACCTGTGTCGTCGCGCTCTCTGTCTTCCCGTGCGCCATCTTCTTTTCGCTGGTCGGTTCCAAGTGATGAGAGATCGAATGTGGGCATGCTGACGATCAGCTCCGCATCCAACTCGTCCAGCCCGAGCTCTGACTGTGACGATGCGGACTCAAGAAGTGGCACGTCCGTGTCGTGGTCATCGACTAGAAACAGACTCGGTTCTCTCTCCTCGTTGTCTTCGGCGTCATCGCCATCGTCACGGTGCAGATCGAGCGCACAGAGTTCCCTGCTGCCGTCCCTGGATATCAGCGCATCGCAAGATGCAGCTTCCGGATCGTCCACATCATCCTCAACAAGCACACACTCGATCATGTCGAGTTCAATCGGCAGCGACAGTGAAGCATCTTCAGCGACCGGAGGCGGAACAGACTCATTTGAGACAGAGCTGCGATTGGATTCTTCACCCGATCGCGATCCCTTCAGCCCCAGCGTCTGTGAATTCGTCTCGACTTGGATTGTGGCAGTTGGGTCATGGGTCGCGCTCGACTCATCTTGGAGATTACTTGAAAGTTCGTTGAGAACCGGCGGTACCTCCCTTGGTGTTGGCGTGTCATCCACCTCTTCTCTTCGGCTACAAGCTTCGGCTGGTGCTGCAACGTTGTTAAGTGGGACCTGGATGCTGTCTTGGGTCTTGTTTAGACTCGATGGTGCATCTGGCGCAGCGAGTGGGGCAAGCGAGACCGCACGCACAGCATGCTCCTTCATGAAAGCAGCGCCTTTTACCTTCGGTGCTGAAGCGTATAGCTTCGCAAGTGTCGCTGCTGATCCATCACCACCGCTAGATGACATAGTTGAGACAACTCGCTCGCTCTTGGATCGTTCGACAGCTTCTCTTTGGGCCACCGCCAGCATCGAGCTCGCCGATGGGATCCGCTTTACGCCGCTGTCGCCATCCGCAGTGGTTGCTCTACGCTCCTTCGCGTATCGCTCCATGAACTCGATCGTCAGCACCTCGAGTTTGGCCATGCACTTGCCGACGTAGAAATCGATGACGTCGCAAATGTCCCCCGCTTCGGATGTTTGGAGAAGGAAAGACTCGCACCGACCGCTTCCGCTGGACGCCGCAGATGTTCGAGGTGCTATCGGGAGCGCTGGTGCCGATAAAGTGGATGACAACGGAGGTCGCTGGTCCGAAGTGGTCATGTCCTTGTCCACAGAAGAGAGGCAGCTGAGCAAGCAGCACTTCTCTCCTTGATGAGCAACGACCGACCACTTTTGGATGTCAGTGAAATACCACGCGAGCAGCAGTTGGCTCCCGCGATCACTCGCGCCGTCAGCCGATCCATTTGGCCCAGTGGTTGAGCTGCCACCGCTGTTTGTCGCGCTGATGACACAGATTCCATGCGCAGAGATCTCGAGAACGACCTCTTCGGTGCGTGTGACCGGTCTGGTGCCACTCGAAGAGAGAGCAAGACGCACAGGATAGCGCAGTGGTTTGTCCGGTGCTGCGGTCGCGTGCTTCTCCACCAGTTCCGTGAGTACATGAAGCCAGACCTCGTACTCCTCCGCGTCCGTCGCCGCAAACGTCCAGGTGCGATACAGCGTTATGACGTCGAATGCGAAGTTCCCGGCGGAGTGTCCGCTGGCAGAAATGCCAGCACTGAAGAGAGACTCGGCGCGGATGCACAACACAGAGCTGAGGTCGATGACACGCCGCTCCTTCGGTGTGTCGGTCATCCCTGGGCAGTGCGACAGTTTGTCATAATAGCAGAGGAACCCACCGACCGGCGTCTCGATGACCACTGCGACCTTATGGTTCCACGCTTTCTTCACTTGGTACTTGTTGCCGCCGCCTCCACTGCCGGGCTTCTTCAGCAGCGTGCCGTGGTACTTGAGCGTCCTGGCAAAGTGGCCGGCTTGGACGAGCGAGACCATGGCGTGGGCTATTGTCTTGGACGAGCGATCCTTGTGAGAAAAGAAACCTGACGACCCGCCACGCTTGAGCTTGCTCGACCCTTTAGGAGGCGACCCGCACAGCATTGCCGCGTGCTCATCGCACAGGCACCCGAGCCCTGCGCGTATAGTGGTAGATGAAGCAGCTCTTGTGCTGATAGCCGTGTTCGTGCTTGTCGGTTGCTGGTTCTGGTGGCTCATGAGCGCATTGTTTGTGATCATCACATTCGACGCGGACAAGTTGCTAAGGCTGGAGCTGCTGCTCCTGACGGACGCAGCCGATTCACACTGGCTCAGACAACCAATCATCCGGCACCGCGAGTCAATGCGCTGATTCAGAGCTTCTTCGTCTGCACCGCGAGTCAGCTTTCGAGCTTGCTCTGAGGATGTAGCTTCGCTCTGTTCATTTGATGTCGTAGCAGCAAGGGAGTTGACCGTAGCGACCGCAGCTTGCGCGACCTGGGTCGATCGTCCTCGCACCGACACCTCACGGTAGGTGCCGTGTTTGAGATACCAGACAGCCTCGCGAATGAGCTGCGCCTCGCGACTCTGGAACACGAGGTAGGTGGGCTGTTTGACGGCTCCGGAACCCTCCGCACGCTTGAATCGGAGCTCCAGACGGGTTTGCGCCGCACGACAGGTCTCTAAACTGTCATAAGGGTACGAGAAGAGGCACGCACTTCGATCATGACAGTCTGGCGACGGGAACACGCTCAAGAAGAACGCGTCGAGCTTCAGGCCGCGCCGGTCGCCGGAAATGGAGCACGAAAACGACAAGTACCCCGTGCGAAAGAAGTCAATGGCGAGTCGCTCGCAGCCGGCGGCGTTCCGCAGCGGCCGCTCTTGCTGCAGCAGCTCCCGGCGCTTGGTGCCCGCGAGAACCATCGACTGCATGAGTTGATCAGCTGATCGCCCTATTACTGGTGACGCAAGGCCGATAGTTGAACCGAGGGAGGCACGGCGGCGCTGCTGGATAGGTGACGAGGGATTGTTGCCGACAAGCACTCCGACATAAGCTTGCTTCGGCTGATGAGTCGAGTCCACGTCCGCAAGCACTGCCGAGATGTGAGCCTCCAGCTGAGATGCAGTCGTTGGTAGATCGACGACCAAGTTAGAAGAGAAATCACTACAGCATCAATCGCGCAAGAGGTTGAGCGGAAGTCTTTACCTGACGAAGAGTAGGGATGATGAAGGTGCTGGAGACCCGTCCGTCCACCATGGTGAACACGACGGCCTTGTCGTGATAGTCCCACACAATCTCCTTCATGGCGGCAAAGGCGCCTTGGAACAGCGTGCCCACCTTCCGCTGGGTGTTTTCGTCGGCGGCAACAGCAGCGACTGCGTTGTGGGATACAATCAGGTCGATATCCTTAATGACATTGGCCCCCAGGGCCGAGTCAGAAGGCGCCACTCTGCCCCTGTAGGTTCCTGGACTTGGGGACGACACCATTCCCCCTTGCGAACGAGTCGATGACGAGTTTCTTCGCTTCATGATGTTGCTTCCTCACGCGCCTGGTTGGGTCTTCCGCGCTCTTGCTTGCGTTGCTCGTTCCGCTTCGCTTTCGTGCAGGGACTCCTTATCGTACCAGCTGAAGTTGCATCTCACTCTCGCACCTTTGACTTCCGGACGCTCGCTGATTGACTCTCCCTGAAGCTGGAATAGGCTCTCCTTGCTCGTGCCGCGCGTGCATTCAGTCTATCCTTAGCACCAGACACGAGAATAGCCGGCACTGTCTCCTTCGCACATATCGATCCGCATCAGCTTCTTCATTGGTCGATCAAGTCGGCCTCAGAAAAACAGCAGCAGCCAGGCCGACTTCGAGTGAGAAGTGCATCTCAGCACATTCGAGAATGCAGAATACAGGATACTGGTGAATTGAGTGAGGGCATCACCGCCGTTTGCGGGGCCGGTCATCGACGACTGGTGCGTCTTCGCCCTCATCTCCCTCATTCTCAGCACCAGCCTCGCCCTTCACCTGCTCCTCCCCTTCCGTCTCGGTGTCGTCTTCTTGATCATCTGCAGCTTCCTCTCCGTGTTCACTCTCGCTCTCACTTTCACTCGAGCCTTCAAGCTCCTCCTTCGTGATCGCCGTACCATCGATGCGGCGGTTCTTGAGCACACCAGTGGAATAGTACTGCAAGACACCGTTGGCACTCGCCAATGCCTCGCTACGGTAGATGAGCTTCTCCAGCAACTTCTTCACCTTGGGGACTTGAGATGCAGTGGACTGGTCCTTGATGAGCTTCCCATGCGCGCAGAGAACCTGGATGCGCCGCGTCGCCACCTGGACATCTGTGATAATTTTGATGACGCGGTCCATGTGCTCCTGGAATTGTGTCTCGAAGAACGGCATCACCTGTAAGATCATCTCGATAAATTTGCGGCCAGTCTTGAGCACTGTCGCAGTGATCATTGACTTGTGGAAGCTCTTCGTCAGACACACGAGTAGCTTGAACAGCAGCACTGCCTGCCCAAGGTAGTTGAAGACGAACTGCGTGTCGCTTGCAGCGACATCGAGCCTTGACGTCGCCGCGACGAGTGCGTCGAACATGACCCGGTGGTAGATGGCAACCGATTTCTTGTCCAAGGTCGGCAACTTGGTCGTTCGCTTGCCGTTCTGCTCCAGGAGCTCCAAGAAGCCGTCAATGGCCAGGGCTTGGATATTGTTCAGGACGATCGGGCCATAGAAGATGTAGCAGCGGAGCAAAGCTTCAAGCTGGGCAGTCGGGTGAGCGTACTTGGCATCCCCACCGGACCAGTCCGTCTCAAGGTACGAGAGGGCCATCGCGTTGATCGCTTCGGCCATTCGAGCGGTGGTCGGGTCCGAATGTGCCGCTTGTGGTGTTCTGTCCGAGTCGCCACCGCGCAGATCGAGCACGGCGGTTCGGTTGACAAACTGAGCCGAGTCGAACCCGTAGATCAGCGACAGAAGCGACGTCAGACATTTGAGCAGCTCAACTGCCATGGACAGATCGTCTTCAACGACACGCTGATACTCTTGGACATTCGCAAAGCACTTCGTGACGATCTGTGGGCAAAAATCATGGTGAGAAAGCCGCTCAAAGTTGGTCAGAGTTGAAAACCAAGACGGAGTCTTCGACTTACCATCTTCACATCGTCATCGCTGTCAGCCACGACACCACTCCGGTTACCCTGTGCAAGGATGAGCTGTTCGGCATGATTGACAAGGGCCTTTGCGCCAGAACCGTCGTCGTCGTCGTCACTGAATTCGACACGCCCGTCGTTCATGACGATAGCTACGATCTTGAGGTAGTCGCCCAGAATCCCCTTGAGCATTAGCTTGATAACTTCATCTGTGCTGTTATCGCCTTCCTCGGACTGTTTGGTTTCTTCCTCGACAACTGGCGAATTCTCTTGGTACCGGATAATTCGCGCGACGAACTCGCGTGCAAAAGCACCAGCAGCGTTGAGCACTCCCGCCTTGACCAAATCGCTCAGCAGCACGTCGCCACTCTTTGTCAGCGAGTGAGACGCTTTCCAGCTGCTGGACTCGGGCAATTGCTTGGAAGTGGCCCAATGGGAAGACGCCTTCTTCTTGCAGCACGACTCCAAGTTGGAGAGAAGCAGAGAGAAGAGCAGCCCAACACGCGATAGCTTCTCTTCTTTGATGGGCAGTGTTTCAACCCGTGGACGTGTGTTGTCGCTCGAGTTGGTCGAGCCGGAAGCATCGTCATGAAGCAGTCGCGGGAACGCCAAAATGTTGAGAACCTCGGGCTGCAGTGGCAGGAAGCTGTTCTTGATGGCGCTTGCGCGCGTTGACGCATCATTTGCGACCTTTGGCGGGCGTCCTCGCTTCTTGACCTCCAGCTTCCCCTTGCCGGCAGTCGAGAGATCTGTCGCATGTGCTGACCCCGGGACCGAGAACATTGGGCAAGCACCTAGCGTTTCGTCGAACAGAGTCGCTTCAAGCCGCGACAAGTCTTCGAGCCGCTGCATCACCTTGCCCACGTAGTACTCTTTCGACTCGGAAGCGAAAAAGTTCAAGAGCGAACGCGTCCAGTTAATGGCGTACCAGAGGCAGCAGCAGATAGCGTTTTGTGCCGCACGATCATCGATCGCGGACAGCTCTGACAACACTGACTTCCTGCAATGATCAGATAAAGTGTGTTAGCCTTCCAGCACTCGCTCTCGCAAGTTATGCGATCGGGACAACGTACTCCATAAGCTGGACTGGACAAATGAGAACGCACTCGATCTCTGACACTTGGTTGCGCTTGCGAGCGCACGTCATGACGAGACTCACGAGCGATGTCAAGTACAGCAGCGACTCCCGTTCCACAACGTTCGGCGACACAACGAGGTCCAGAATCTTCAAATACACGGGTGAACGCTGTCAGCAACACATATACGCGAACATGACATCGATACGTCAGTGGTTGGACAATCACCAGGTCACCAGGAAGCACAGCGAGAACCCACCTTCTCGTCAAGTCCGAGCCAAAGCTCAGACTTCATCACACCACCCAGAACCGGCTTCGAGTACACGCCTTCCGGTTTTCTTCTCCAGTCATAGTCTTCCATGAAGTGGGTCGAAAGAATGTCCATGTAGTAGTCGAAGACAATACTCATGAGCACGTCCGCGTACTTGTCCAGTGTCACCATGGACACCAGAATCGTCAGCTCGTTCAGCATAAAGCTGATACATTGCGCGTTCGACTTGCAACTGGTGTGGAGCTCGACCAAGATGGCGTTGAACGCTTTAGCTGCTGCAGCATCTGAGGCCTTGCTCCCAGCAAGCGAGCGTGATTGCCCAGTGTCTGCTGTGCTGTTGCTCTCTCGTTCGTGCTCAGACTCACGGAAGTATTCCAACACTCGACGAAGTCTCGAAATCGTCCCGATAATACCGAATGACCGGTATCGAAGGTGCTGGTGGAACCCTTGCTTCCGAAGCACATTGCACAGGTCCGAGTCGTCGTGGCCAGCGATCGCGAACAGAGCGTCGTACATTTTTCGGACCTGGTCCGCGCTGTAGAGCTCCATCGTGTCGAGCATCTGCTTCAACGACGGAAGGAACACTCGCAGTCGTTGGCGCCGCTGGGTCAATGACGAAGACAACTGAAGCCCGCGAGGACTAGTCCTGCTAGGTGGGGAGCGACCGCTTGACCCACGCGGAGTCGGTGGCAGTACAAGCGCCATGAGAATATCCATCCCGGCCGTAGTGGCGTCCGTCCCATTTGCTAAGCAGTGCCCAAGAATGGCTGACACGATCTACAGGAGAGAAGCAGAGCCACAAGATGAAACGCACATACAATTTGCACCCGAGCCAGATGGAAACATACCTCTCCTTGATAAAACGCCGCTTGTGTGCTCGAGTTGCTGGGTCCCCGTTGACTAGAAAACTCTTCGAGCAGAACTTGGTACAACGTGCTTCCCAAATTTCGGCATTCAGGGCTTGTTGTCTGGCCGATCAGCGTGCTTGCGAGGGCCAGTATCGACGAAAAGTACGGCTTCAAGGCGTTTCCATGTCCCATGACGCTCTGGACTAACAGGTCCGGCGTCACGACCCCTGCCTTCGCCTTTTTCACCAGCAGCTTCTCCAGTTTGAGACGGTGTTGGGGAATCGAGTGGGCACCGACAAGCAGCCACAGATCGAGCAAAAGCCATTGCGAAGAAGCCTGCATCTGTGACAGAAACGCCTTCATCAGGTCCCCGCGGAAGTGCATTCCCTGCACAATGCTGCCCAGAATGAGCACTTCCTCTTCCTGCCCGCTGTGCGGCGCTGTCCCCTCGCTAGTCGCGGTCAGAGCGACCATGGTGCTGATCTTGTCGCGCACTTGCTCGACCACTTGCTCCACGTCCAGCATCGGCGCTTCTTGGACCAAGTACTTGACGATGACAGGCAAGTCGCTCATGGGTGACGAGTCCAGACGGTCGAGGATGCAGTGCAGCACCGAGGACGTCTGGTCCGTGAGCACGTTGAAGTTTCCGAGCGCTTCGATGCAGCAGACGACCATCGCCGACTCGTTCCGGATGAGCTCCAGGAGCGCGTTGACCACGATCTGCAGGCAAACACGTCAGCAATAGGCTCGCTCTGCGGTCTGTAGGCAGAGCGAAGCGCCTCACCACCGCATCCTCGTCGCTGGCAAGCTCTGGCAGGATGTAGATGATCTCTTGCTGCAGGCCGGGCGGGAAGGCCGGCAGTGCCGCGATGAGCTTCTCCACGACCTGCTGCGAGTCCACGACGAGGTCCATCCACCGCAGCTCGCGCAGGATGAGCTTGGGCACGTTCCTGTCCATCAACTGTGCGTCCAGCACGGCTGCGAACTCGGCCAGCTGGACCAGTCGCGCGCGTCAGCCAAACCGCGTTGCGGCACCAAACTATAGGAAAAACACAGTAGCACCGAGAGCATACGGCAGACGGACCCACCTTCTCGAGCAGCAGGTCGACGAGCCGCGGCTGCAGCACCTCCTCGCGCAGCAGCAGGCCCAGGAAGCTGGCGGGCGACTCGAAGACGCCGCCCAGCCCGACGCTCAGCATGAGCAGCAGCACCTCCTCGTCCGCCAGCAGCGCCTCCAGCTCGCGCACGAAGTCACCCACAGCTGCCGCGTCCGCGTCATGGCCCAGCTTTCGAGCCACCGACCGGCGCACCGCGTCCTCGTCGCCGGCCTCCTTGTACACCTCCCACAGCTGCTGGCACGCTCCCATGTTGCCCTTCCGCTGTCTTTTCCCGAGTGGCAGGCAATGGCAGAAAGCGAGCGTTGAACCCCGACAGAGTGACTGTTCACAGGGATGGAAAGGGGACATAATCTGAGAGCTCTTCTCTGAATAGGTTTACATGAACTCAGCAAGTTTGCCACGCTGGCAGCATGGCAATTCGTCCAGGTCGGCGGATGTCGGGCTCGGATGGCATTTCGAGTTTGAGCTCTAGCGCGTGGATAGTTGATGGCGCGAGATCTGACGGCACTGGTGGTGTCGATTGTGTCGATGCGGTGAGTGGGTGACGGACCGAAATCCTTCCCACCCACGTTGCATGGAGATGCTTCACCCTCGAGCAAAGGCAGCAATCCTGCCGAGACCCATCAGTCTGGCAGCGAGCAGTTCGAGCATGTTGTGGGCGGCGTTGACGTCGCGGTTCCAGAAGTTGGCCCTGCAAGCACTGATGGCACAGCGCAGGACATTTCTGTTCTTCCGCAACTCGAACTCGCCTTCGTCGTTGGTGGCAAGCAGACGCGCCTTCTCCATAGTGTGGTGGCACAGCGAACACAGCTTGCTGGTCTTGTACTCGTCCATCGGCATCACGGTTGCTCGTCTCTGGAGGGCTCGAGCGCAACCCTTGACTGGCGCGCTTGGGTTACCTTTGATTCCTGCTTGGTTGCTCCAATCCCCATACGCAACGCACACCTGGGGGCTTGGGACCGGCACGATGCGCTTGGCCAGCGCGTCCAGAGCTTTCATCTTCATGCGGTCCTGGAGGAACCGGTGCCGCAGAAAGGCGTGCTCGGCGGTGAATGCCAGCAAGAATCCGACATGGGCCCAGAAGAACCGGAGGCGCTCGACGTACAGAGAGAGGTTTGCCG
>JAADYH010000678.1:0-16062 GCA_023338125.1 Phytopythium aichiense | reverse complement strand
CTCTGCTCCAACAGCGACGGGTCGGTCGTCAGCGCGCCAAACACCTGCGTCCATTCGCACAGTACGCGCTCAGTAAGTCTCCATTCCCAGCGCGTTGGACGATCGGTCATTGCCAGTGGTCGCTCACCTTGTAGCACACCGTCAGCTCCTCCTCGGAGAACGGCAGCTCTTGCTCCGGCGCCGCCACCTCCTGCGTCTCCACCGTCTGCTGCTGCGTCTGCTGCTGCGTCTGCTGCTCCGGCGCCGCCGTGGGCACCGCCGCGTCGACGTCCATGGCGTCCGCCATGCCGCGCCGCACTTTCCTGCCTGCCAACCAAGCGACAATGGCTGCAGTCGGAGGCCTCTAACCGTAATTACTATTCTCAATAGCGTGTATTTATGTAATATCCTAAAGGTGGTTCGGAACATTCTGTCCCGTTTTAAAATATAAAAAGAGGGACTTGTCCCGAACATCGTCCTCTCGGCAAACCCAACGTGCGTGCCGGCCACTTTGGACCGCAGACAAGCCCAGGAAGCCCAACAAGCATGTCGGTCGGCGCGTTCGTGGCCGGCGCGGCCGTCGGCGGCCTGCAGTACGGACTGGCCAAGTTCCAACTCTTCGAGCGCGAGAACGTGGTGGCCTACTCGGTGGGCCAGGCGCGGGAGCAGCTGCACCCGCGCGCTTCGCAGGTGAGGACGGAGTGATGAAGGACCGAGGGATGGAGGAGGGAGGACCTGTGGCTGACGGCGGCTCTGGCCGTGTTCCTGCAGCAGAAGGCGCCCGCGCACGAGAGGTACGCCGCGTTGCCGTCGCGCGAGCACGAGTACTACACGTACATGCGCCAGGGCTGGAACGCCAAGGTGCTGGGCTTCCGCGACGCCGTGCTCGGGCTGTTCAACCCCAAGAAGTAGTGGAAGAAGAAGAGGAGAAGAAGAGGAGGCGAGCGAGCATCTGAACGTGGAGAGCGGCGCTCGCCAGCGTCCCGTGCTGCGAATACCATTGACACGCCACCAACCCCCGCGCTTAGTCGTCGTACAGCCGCACGCCGTACAGCTTGAGCGCGCGCTTGCAGGCCGCGTCCCTGGCCGCGTGGATCGTGCGGCCCGCCGCGCGAGAGACCTGGAAGCCGTTCACGTACAGCGCTACGGCGTGCAGCAGCGGCTGGCTCTGATGCTTGCTGCTCTTCTTTCCGGCGGTCTCTCCGTCCTTCTTGGGCACCAGCAGCCCGCCGGGGCCGTCCGTCATCGCGGGCGGCGCGATCGGCATGAACGAGCACTTGATCTGCGAGCTGCGCGACCGACTCCACTGCGTCACATAGTGGCTCAGCACCTTCTGCGGGTTCATCCACTGCCGCCTCTTGATGGCCTGCAATACAATGCGTCAGCCACAACACCCTCTGCATCGATCAACACCTTGACAGACAGACAACGTGTGTGCGCACCTCTGTCAGCCGCGGGAACACGGTCTTGGTGAGGATATCGCGAACAGGATCCAGGCTTGACGGGTTCTCGAGGAACACAGCGCCTAGCGTCGCCTCAAACACGTCCGCGAGCACGTCCTCGACGTACAGGTTGCCGTTCTGACGTACCTGGTTGCCTAGGCGGATGAAGTCCTCGTACCCGGCCTCTCGCGCCACAACCGCGAGTCGCGTGTTCTTGACGAGAGACGACCGTGCCTGGGTGAGCAAGTGCTCCTGGTGGTACGGAAATGCCTCCACCAGGAACTCGGACGACAGCACCTGCAGCACCGCGTCGCCAAGGAACTCGATGCGCTCGTAGTTCGGGTCGTGGCAGATGAACTCGTCCGCGTCGATCTGCGGCTCGATGAAGGACGGGTGCGTGACCGCCTGCA
Source organism: Phytopythium aichiense (assembly GCA_023338125.1). NCBI lineage: Eukaryota > Oomycota > Peronosporomycetes > Pythiales > Pythiaceae > Phytopythium > Phytopythium aichiense. Next base: position 14,231 of record JAADYH010000678.1, on the reverse strand, counting down.
GCCACAGATGAGTATTCGCGACGTCGACCCCCGTGCGCTTGACGAATCGACGGTGCGTCAGCCGCATCATTGGGTACTTCTTGGAGCTCTGGATGGCGGTGCGATCGATCTCGACGTACTTGCGAGACTCTTCGATGACCTCGGTCGTCGACAGGAAGCACAGGACCCTCAGCTCCGGGTCGTGCATGTCTATAAGCTTTCCAAGCAGCTCGCGGCATGGAGCAATGCCCTGGTCCTTATATAGCGCGCCAAGCAGCGCCTCGAAGCAGTCGGCGATGATCTTGAGCGTCACCTCCTCCTTGAGTTTCGTCAGATCGAATGCACACAGCAGCAGCGACTCAAAGTTGGCGGTGCGCGCGATCTGTCCGAGCGTCTCATTGTTCGTCAGGTCCACGCGCGTCTGGTGCAAATCCCCTTCGTGGGCCTCGGGCAGCTTGAGAAATGCCGCCGAGGCGACCAAGAAGCTGAGCACGGCGTCGCCGAGGAACTCGAGGCGCTCGTACGGACACAAGAACCGCGAGTGGAACTCCTGCTTGAAGTCACCCGAGAGATGTTTCTCAGCCACCTTTTGGATTTCACGCTCCACTCTCGAGCTGGCGCCGCTGCTGACAGCTTCGTCCTCACGGAACGCCATGCTGCGCGACCGCTTCAAAGACGCCGTGTTCTCGAACAGATGAGCCAAGCGAACCCGTGCTGTCGTGGCCTCCACAGTGTTAACGCTCTGCATGCCGACGTCCACGAACGAGCCGTGGGTAAAAGCCTGCCGCAGCAGCGCCTTGTCGTTGAATCGGACACCCATGCTGTCTTCAAAGCTCGACAGCAGGTTGCAGTGTCGGATGTGCTTGAGGATCATGGGCATGGCCGTTCCGACCTCGAAGATATCCGTGCGCAGACCAGTCAGGTGCGAGTCGAGCATGTTGAGCGACAGCGTGTGCGCGTCGACCTCGGGCGAGAGCTGCAGGAACTCGCCTTGCTTGCGCCACTCGCGGACCTTCCTCTCGCTCTTGGCGCCATCGTAATGCTGCGCGCTCTCCCCACGATGCAGGATCGCGACCACGACGCTGCTCCCGTCTTTGGTCCTCACGTCGCCGTCCCCATTCGCCTTGTTGACGAGACGAATCGCGTCGGCACTGTCGCCTTCAGCCTCTTCGCTTGTATTGCGGACATTCACGGCGTCAACACGGAATGCACCAGGAGCGCCGTTGATCCGGGTGGTGACCACGCAGTCGACGAGCTCGCGGTGGTCGAACATGGAGAAGTAGTCCTTCACAGTGAATCTGGTGCTCGCCTCCAAGTACTCAAGCACCTTCTGCACGGACAGCAGCCTGCCAACCGCATAGCCCATGCGGTTTGGCGCGTGCAGGTCCTGCCGGTTCAGCAGCGGCTCCTCGTTCACGGCCACAAAGCGCGGGATGACGTGGTAGTCGCCGCAGATCTGCGACGGCTCGCCCGTGGCGCGCGCCGGGTCGGCGAAGATCTTGGTGAACATGTGCATGGGCTGGATGCCCATGAGCTGGCTGAACAGGTAGCGCTGCAGCAGGAAGACGGACTGGCAGAAGGTCTCGTGCGCGTGCTCATCCGGCCGCAGGTCGTCCTCGCCACCCCGCAGCGCGGCTGGCAGCTCCTCCTGCACGAAGTTGACCTTGCACATGACGCCTCCGCGCGTGTACTCGAACTGTGGGCGGACATCGAACACAAGGTCACCGTCAGCAACATGCTGCCGTTATGACTCCTGTCAGACAGTCAAACTGTGTTCATACCTGGGGGACGGTGGGCGGGTCGCCGTGGCAGAGCAGGCAGAAGCCGTCGAACAGGTAGACATCCTTGCCGAGCATCAGCGTCGTCTTGCGCAGACACCGCGGGTTCACTGCAGCGGACCGTTAGCAAGTTCGCGAGTGTCAAGAACAGACCGGGAGAAAGTACGCGACGCACTCTCGACCTCCCATTGCAGGCGAAAGCACTTGGCGGCGCGGCACTGGCGCGACACGCGCAGGAACTCGTCTCCAGGTGGCAGCGGCGCGGCGGCCGGCGGCTGTTGCTGCAACTGCGACTGCGACTGCGACTGCGACTGCCCCGCGAACGAGTTGGTCATCTCCTTGCGTCTGTCTGGCGAGCCTGCCGCCGCTTCCTGAGCTTGCGGAGACGCCGGGGCTGGAGCTGCAGGCGCGTCGGCTGGCGTACTGGTAGCAGGAGTCGCCGCGCCGGCCGCGGGCAGCAGCGTGGCCTCCGCGTGGTCCATGTCGAGCCCGAGAGTGATGTCGTCCATGGTCCAGATCCTGGCGTCGTCCCAGGCGTATCAAGTCGGCAAGAGTTGAATGCACTATGGTGGTGGAAAATGGATTCAGCCAATCAAGCGCTAGAGTTAAACTTTTCAGGGGGGTGATTGGCTGATATGATGTAGTTGGCACGTAGTTTCGACCAATCCGGACGTGGTAATTGCGATACTCAATGAGAAATGGAGGACCAGAAGCGGGAGGTGTCGGTCGATCGGAGCGAGGCTCATGCGTGGCCGGCTGGGTGATACGCGCCGTGAAGGCTACTGCGTGGGTGGTGTACGCGTCCGTGAGAGTGCTCGGTGCGTGTAGCCGCGGGCGCGGCCCTGTATATTGCGTGTGTGCGCCATTAAAACATGCAGAGGCGGCCCGCGAGCCCACCCGCCGTCCCTCTGCCTAGACGAAGTACGTGCCCTTCTTGAAGCAGCTCATGCACAGCCGGTGGCGAAGCTTCTTGTCGCCGCACATGGGACAGTCCTGGAAGTGCACGATGTTCTTCAGGCGCTTGCTCGGGTCGTTGTTGCGGATCTTCTTGCGCGACGGCGTCACCTACTCGCCGCACAGCATGCACCAGTTAGATCCTTCTCCCTCACGCACACCCGACACGCCTCCAGGACCGCCAGCAAGGGTAGCGCATCTCATAGCAACGCGCACTCCACCCACACGCCCGATGGCAGCCGTGCCAGTGCGCTGCACGCCCACCAGGCGCCATGAATCGTCGACTCACCTTGGACTTGGGAGCCGCCAGCCACAGCGCGTCCAGCAGCGGGTTCGAGGCCGCGGACGAGGCAGCAGCCGCAGGGGCCGCGCCCGCCAGCGCCAGCGCCGGCGCCGAGGACCGGAAGAGCGTCTGCTGGCGCACGAACGCCATGGCGCGCTCGAGCGCGCTCCGCACCATCATCGCCGCCATGTTCGCCCTCGAAATGTGGTCCGTCCGCCACTCGATGCCGTGGCCGTTGATGAGAACTGGTATTTACCGGTTTTTATCTAGGTATCAGCTTTGATGGTGTCGTCCTGGAGAAATCCTCTCAAAGACAATCATCTGGAATTGTTCAAAAATACATGTGTATTGTCCAGTTTTATCCTGATCATTTCGAAGCTGTGTGATGAGGACCGGTATTTGAGAGAACCGGTATGAATACTGGTTATTGTACCGGAACGTGGCTCTGGTTGATCCACACACAGCCAACATGGCGGCTTCAACTGCGGAGGAAGATGGCGCGCTCGAGCGTGCTGTGCGTCGCGTGCGCGAGGAAATGGACGCATGGGGAGGCGGCGAGCGGCCCTTCTTGACACTGACGTACGCGCAGAGCATCGACGGGTCGATCGCCGCCCAGCGCGGTGCGTCCAGCCAGAGCGAAGGAGGGGGCGGAGAGGGAGAGGGAGAACTGACGAGTGCGCAGGGGTCCCGACGCTGCTGAGCGGCCCTTTGTCCATGAAAATGACGCACGCACTGAGAGGAATGCACGACGGCATCATGGTCGGTGTGGGGACGGTGATCGCCGACAACCCGTCGCTGAACACGCGGCTAGTGCCCGGTGAGGCCGAAATACTGCGCCGAGGACCAAGGTCGCGCTCAGCTTCTAACGCTGCGTCGGATGCGGCGCAGGCACGAACCCAAAGCCGATCATCGTCGACACGTCGCTGCGCTGCCCGGCGTCTATCAAGCTTTTCACGTCGCCGATGTGTGTCAAGCCCGTCATCGTGTTCATTGACAAGCCAGACGACATCGGTACGACGCTCCTGCGACCTTGCATGAAGCTGCACCCGTGTGACGGAATCGCTTGAGCTACACAGAGTTGCAGCGACGGCGAAGGGACCTGGAAGAGCTGGGTGCAGTGTTGCTGTCCTGCAACGGAGCCACTGACGCCGAGGGCCACGTCCACGTTGATCTGCGCGATGCCTTCCGTACGTGTCCACCTTGAAGGGTTCCGCAGCTTAAGCCTGGTGCTCACTCGTCTGCGCAGGCGTCATCAAGGACCACGGAATCGCCAGTGTCATGGTGGAGGGCGGCGCCTCCATGCTGACGTCCTGCTGCCGCGAGTCAGTCCGCCAGCACCTCATGGACCTGGCCGTCATCACGGTGGCGCCGACGTTCGTACGTTCCTCCCTGATCCTTCAGCTGTTGCCATTGCCGTGGGCCTGGCACTCACCCATTCGTTGCGTGGCACCTGACGCCAGATCGGCGGCCTTCATGCCGTTAGTGGGTTGCAGACGCGCGAAGCAGCGCCGCCGCTCCGCCTGCTTCGCCCGCAGCACGTCGTCCTGGGCGACGACCTCGTCCTCCTCGGCCAGTTCCCACAGTGAAGCGCCATTTTCCGCCAGCTGTCAAGGTTGAAGACGACAAAATTCGCGACCCCCGCACTGTCCAAAACCGGGTGCCCCACAATTTTCGCTCCCATAAAAGGGTCAAACGTGCGTTTCGCAGAGCAGAAGTGGGTGAAATCATCCACGAGTGTGACAAAAGCCGCGAACCATTTCGGAGCTGCTGGCGCCAGGAGTCCTGACCCAGGACGTCTTCCGCCTGGAATAGGCTCGGCCTCCCCCACAATCGGCGCATGTGACGACCCGCGACGGAGAAGCAGAGGCGACCAGCGCGTGCGAAAGGCTTCAAGGCGCTCGTCCCGTCCCGCCGTTCCTTTCTCGTCGCGTTCCGTCGCTGGGGAGTGCCTCGGGCGGCGCTGGCCATTCCGCAAGAGAAGATGGAGGCGATCAGCACGAGTCTCACCACCAGCAGTACCAGCGGCGGCGGCGGTGGCGGCGGCGGGATGTCCAGTGAGGATACTCCGACTCAATCACCGCCGCCGCGGCGCTCGCGGCTGTCCGTGTCGCACGCGAACGCGCTGGCCAACTTTGACGCGCTGCAGGCGCACTTTGCCGACCGGCAGGTGGTCGTGTTCCTGGACTATGACGGCACGCTTACGCCCATCGTGAACGACCCGGCGCTGGCCAAGCTGTCGCCGGCCATGCGCGCGACGCTCGAGAAGCTGCGCGAGAAGTTCGTGACGGGGGTCATCACGGGGCGTTCGCTGCACAAGATCCAGAGCTTCGTGGGCATCCCGCAGCTGTTCTACGCTGGCAGCCACGGCTTTGACATCAAGGGCCCCGACGGCACGGCGGTCAAGAACCAGGTCGCCGCGCAGTTCTTGGCCGACTTGCACGAGATCCGCGATGCGCTGACGGCCAAGATCGCCGACATCCCGGGTGCCAGCGTCGAGGACAACATCTTCTCCATCTCGCTCCACTATCGGTGCGTTCGTGCTGCGTTACTGTCTATGGGCTCGACGAGGTCGGTTCCTCGCAACTGATGCTTGTGTTGTGCTCATGCCAGGAACGTTGATCCGAGTGAACATGGCCGCATTGGTGCAATCGCACAGTCAGCTAGCGAGGAGCACCCCAAGATCCGGTGGGTCACAGCAATGGTTGCCGTGCCGGCAACCCCGCTCTGACGATCACGTTGATGCGTTGATGGATCCCCCAGGCTGAATCACGGCAAAATGGTGTACGAGTTCAAGCCCAAGATCGATTGGAACAAGGGCAAGGCGCTGGTCTGGCTGCTGCAGAAGTTGCAACTGGACGAGCGCGACAGCGTGTTCACTATTTATATCGGCGACGACACGACGGACGAGGACGCGTTCGAGGTGTTCCAGGACGGGTTCAAGCGCAAGGGTGTCGGCATCATTGTGACGGAGGAGAGCACGTCCACTGGCGCGTCGTTCACGCTTCGCAACACGGACGAGGTGTGCGAATTCCTCAACCGGCTCATCTCGTGCGGGAACGGCGGCCACGCGGCCACCACCGCGCAGACTACCAGTGAGAACTAGTGTCATGCCCAGCAGACAGCCATTTCCCTCCTCTTTTCCTCTCCCGGAGGATCGAAAAGCGAGACGACACATTCATGCAACAATGACCAGCAGACTTGAGGCATCATCACTTGCTCTTCTCAGATCAACTTCAAGTTTCGGACTGTGGCGCGAACTGTGCCCCAATCGCAGCGCAACCATCGATATCAACATCAGCTTGTGGCACTAGTGATATTACAAATGTGCATAACCGATGCGCCAGCTTCTTTTTTACATTCGTTTCCGTTATGTCTACAGACCATGTTATTCATCACATAGTAAAGTCTTGTGACGATGGTTTGTTCAAAAGACCATCAACCGTGAGGTTGACTGATTCTATTTCAGATACGTGTTATTAACTTCCATTACAGATCCACATTGTCAGCTGCCATTGGCTATAATTCGCAAACCCTGGATCCAAAAGTCTTTTCAGGATGTTGATTTTTATCCAGATCAGTTTGACCATCATTCAATGATCGTGATTTCCACATATTCCAATAGAAAAAAATGTCAGAGTGCAGGTAAATCATCTGGATAAATTTTTACCCCCCCCGTTCGGCAAAAGTCGTGACACATGTTTATCCTGTCTTATAGCATTGCCATAAGACAGGATAATCACCCTTCGTGCTTTTCTTTGCGTGTTTTTGGCGAGAGATAGACTAATGTTCGAGAAAATAGTTTTGGGTTATTTTTGTTATCTTCCCGTTTTGATTGCTCTGGACAATTGACCATTATCTGTTTTGTGTCTGTTTGAGTTTCGTCGACATGACGGCGCGTCAGCAACACAATTGCTGCAACAGTCAGCAAGTGTTGTTGCGGATCATCATCGGCTCCCCACCCCACAACTCGATTCGCAGCCGGAGCGCGAAAGAAACGCGGTGGGAGACTCCACCATCCACACCCAAGGCGCCGACCGGTCGAGGCTCGAAGCTGAGCGGACGGCGCGACTCGATGCGCTGGCTCCCGCGCTTGCTCCCGCGCACGGCCGTCGCCAAGGCGGTCGCGCCGCGCGCCGCCGCGTCCGCGGGTCGCCGGGTGTGGGCGACGCACGGTGCGTCCTCGCGCTCTGTAGCACTAGGCGCTGCTGTATGTGTGCTGACTGCTCGACTGCGGCGTTCTGGCGGTCGTGGAAGCCGCGGTATGGCCGCGCAACGCGCGTGCGCTGCCGATCCGAGCCTTGTCCACGTTGACGGAGCCTGCAGTGGGCGGTGAAAGCGAGGAGCCCAAGACGATGGCGCTGTCGGTGCGTCGTGGTGCAGTGGTAGCAGTTTGTAGCGGAGGAGCGGAGGTTAATGGCGAGGGCGGTGGGTGTCGTGCAGCTGGCGGGCATGGATGTGCAGCATCGCGACTTCATCTCGCTGCGCTGGAACGATGGCAAGACGAGCAAGTTCCACCTGCTGCACCTGCGCACGTGGTGCCCGTGCCCCGAGTGCCAGCACTCGACGGGCCAGCGACTGATCAACAGCTCCGAGATCGACGCGGAGAAGCTCGACATCGCCGACATCTATGGTAGCGTGTCCATCGCAAAAACCTTCGAGTGAACGCCAACACTGACGCGCGCGGTGGATGCTGCCGCTGGACAGTCAAAGGCGATTCACTCTACATCGAGTGGGCGGGCGATCAACACAAGTCGTCGTTCGCGTGGTCCTGGCTGCGCGAGAACTGCTACTCGGATGCGTCGCTCGACCAGAACGCCAGGGAGATGACGACGACCGCTCTTGGGCCAAAGTCGCCGGTGCCGTCGACCGAGTACGCGCACATGATGGAGAGTGACGAAGGGCTCCTGGAGGCACTGCACCAGATCGTCGAGCACGGACTGACCGTGATCCGCAACACGCCGTGCGAGCCCAAGCAGGTCAAGACCCTCGCCGAGCGCATCGCTCCAGTCTCGCACTCGTATGCAGTCCATCTTGACGTTCGTCTCGGTGGCAATGGCTGTATCACTCACATTCTCTGATGCAGATTCCTCTATGGTGATGTCTTCGACGTGATCGCGGAACCCAATCCGGTACGACCCGGGAACAGATAAACTACCCTCCTGACCGAGACTAGAGCGCCGCTCATACGTCACTTTCATCGCACCTGCAGGTCAACATTGCGTACACGACCGTGCACCTCAAGCACCACCTGGACCTGGCGTACTACGAATCGCCGCCTGGGTTCCAGTTCCTGCACGCGCTGCGCTTCGACGAGACGGTCAAGGGCGGCGAGTCGACCTTCGTCGACACGTTCGCGGTGGCCGAGGAGTTCCGCCGGCTGCACCCGGAGCACTTTGCGACGTTCCTCCGCGTGCCCGCGACGTTCAAGAAGCACCACCTGGAGCGCAGCAACCCCGCCATCATGGAGTACCAACGCCCGCACATCCAGCTCAACCACCGCGACGAGGTGAGTCTTGTGTGGCACCATCATGTTGAAACAGCTGGTAGCTCACGTCGCGATGCCATCACGCTCTCAGGTCGTGGCGGTGCACTGGAGTCCGCCGTTCGAGGGTCCACTGAAGGTGCCGTTCGATGATGTGATGCCGTACTACAACGCGTACCGCGTCTTCCACGAGATCGTCGAGAGCGGGCGGCACCAAGTGCAGTTCAAGCTCACCCAGGGCGACACGGTCATCTTCAACCAGCGCAGGTATGGCTTGTCTTCTACCTCGCTCTGCATGAGATCAGTAGTAACCAACGGTTGGTTCGCAGGGTTCTCCATGGACGCAACGAGTTCACCGCCGGCTCGGACGGCGTGCGCCACCTGCAGGGCACCTACATCAACATCGACGACGCCTTCTGCCGGTACAACGCGCTGCGTCAGCGCCTGGTCCCAGGCAGCCCGACGATCAAGAACCGCCGCGCCGGCAATGGAAACTTCGCGTAGGGGAACTCCCCTTCATCCGTGGCGGCAGCAGGACGGTCATGGGGAGCTCGACTGCTCCTTGCGGAGTCAATTTTCAACCTTTCGACCGCTACGAAGCGTGGAATCGCGCAGAGAACCTTCGAATACAGCTTGGTCAGCCTGACGGCGGCGCCATCCTCGTCCGTCATGGAGAAACAGCAGCGCATGTCGCCACGCGAGCTGAGCTCTCCATGTCCCCCTATCACAGCAAGATACTTTTGTTTCCCGCCACACTCACGTCGGTTGGTGGCACGAGTCCCGAATTGAATTTGAAATGTGCCCCGAATGTGTCTATACGAGGGGCCAGTCTGTGCACATAGTCATCTCTCTCTAAAGTTTCCGCCTTTTTTTTCAATGGCGCGACCGATCGGCTGTGACGCTGTGAACGGGAAGAAAGCGGCGCAACATGCGGCCGGCCGAGCCGGAAGCGCGCGCGGCGTCGTCCTGTGACGTCCCAGCGTCCTCCCCCGCCGCCGACTCTGGCGCCGGCGATGCGCAGCTCTCTTCCAAAGCCGATGGTGCCCTCTGTGCCTCGAAAGCGTCCCTGGAAGCGGAGATATCGCCGCCGACGCCGGACAGACCGAGTGAGACGCAGGCGGTCGCCGATGCGGCCGATGGAACCAGCCAGTTAACGCAGGAAGCCAGCGATTCCACTGCGGGAAACGAGAGCAGTCGTGTGTGCTTGGCTTGTGGTGAAGAGGAGGGGGGCAGCGAGCGCGGCGTCGTCCTCGAGTGTGCCGACTGCCGAGCGTTTGTGCATGCGAGTTGCTACGGCGGTTCCATCGTCCGCGAGCGCCAGGAAGCATCTGTGGACAGCACAAGCACCGCGGAGAGTCACTGGCGATGCGACTGCTGTGCTCACAGAGTCTCACCCAGCGCGACAGCGTGCGTGTACTGCTGTCAGGCGGGCGACGGTGTCATGCGCGCAGTTGACACGAGCGACGGCTTTTGGCGGCCAGAACAGGGCAACATTGATGCAGGAGAAGAGAAGCAGACGCCACGCTTTGCTCACTTGCTCTGCCTCGCGTGGGACCCGCGCAGTCTTGCTGGGAGAAGCGGAGGCGCAGCGGAGGACAGGCAAGAGGAGCCGATGCAGCACGAGACGGACGCGCCATCGATTGCCAGCAGCCCGCTGATGGTGGACCCGAGGTCCGTCTTGCCGCCGGGGGACTGCTGCCTATGCGGGTCGAGCAAAGGCGTCCGGATCCAGTGCCGCCGCTTGCACTGCGACCGCTTCTTCCACGCCATGTGCGCGTCCAAGGACGGCCGAGGATACCTGGAGCGCGTGGACGCCGGCGCCATGACACAAGTCCACGCGTACTGCGACCGGCATCGCGCGTGCAGAGAAGACGTCGTCTCGTTCCTGGAGAAGCTCGTGTCGAAGCCGGTCACGTCGCTGGTCGGGCGGGATGATGCGCGGCGGTTCCAAGTGATGCTCAAGCGCGTGGCGACCTACACCAGCATCGAGACTCTTCTGGACGAGATCGCGGCGCTCTTGGTCAGCTTTTGCAACAAGGGCTTGCGCGCGTCTAGGAGCGACCCACCGACGTACATCATGAAGCACTTGCAGGTGCTGCAGCTCTTCCTGGACCACGTGCCGCAGCTGGAGATGACGTACGCTCTCCAGCCGGTCGCAGCCACGAAGCGCGTCGGGGACGCCAAGCTCTACCGGCACTTGGTCAAGACATTCAACCCGCCGCGGTATTTGAGCCGGTTCCCGGGCCCGCTGAGCCAGCAGCACGCTTGTGCCGTGTGCTTCGAGCCGTTCTTCGAGCGGCAGCACTTGTTCTACTGCACCAACGCCACGGGGCCGCACGAGCTGCACTGGCAGTGCACGAAGCGCGCATCCGCGTCTTCATCTCGTGAACGCGATCGACACGCTTCCAACGGGAGCTCGAGCAAGAAGAAGAAGCAGCCAGCGTTGAATGGCGTCTGGCCCAGTCTAAAGCAGCCCAACGGACTCTCAAGCGTGTCGAACGGCGTTGTATGCGGCGTGTGCGCTTCTCCGGTCGACTTGCGCGGGCTGATTGCTTCCGATCGAGATGCAAAGTGCTCGGACTTCGAGAAAAAGCCCAGCGTCTTCGCGTCTCATGGCTGCTTCATCAACACGGTCGGCCAACGGACCGCGAGCAGGTCGTCCCGCGGATCTTCTCCAGCGAGAACCGCTGGCATCCCGTCAGCTCGATCGTCCGTCAAAGCCTCGGGGTCTGGAGGTCGCGCATCCGACAGTCGGTCGACGCGAAGGTTGCCGACGTCAAGTTCTGCAGCCGACAGCGCAAAGACAGCGAGTGCTGTGGTTGATGAACCGGCCGGTCCAGTTGAGCTCGCGCCGCTGAAGATGGAGCGGATCAATGTGCAGCGTACGGCGAGGTGGCTGGCTTGTGTTGGGCAGATCATCCGTCTGGCGGGGCGAGCGCGTGAAGCTCCGAATGCAGACGCCAGCAAGAAGGAGACAACCGTATCCAACGCAGAGATGGCTGCGAAGGTATCCACTGAAGCGTCACTGGATCTTCCGGGCGAGCCGAACAAGCAGCTCGCGGACGAGCCCATGCTTGACGCGGAAGGACCTCAGACTGCGGGTGACCACGCCAAGTCTGCGGTGAGTGCGGTTCCAGCACCCTCGGAGGCCAACCAGAATGGATCATCAACCATTTCGACATTGACAGTCTCCGCTGACAAAGTGGTCTCTTTGAAGGACGACGTGGAGATGGAGGACGTCGAGAAGACTGCCACGCCAGACTCCAACGGAACGACTGACAAGCCCACACCAGTTGCTCCTTCAGTTGAGGTGCAGAGTGCGAGTGAGTCGACTAGAGATGCCGACGCCCTCATGGCGACGATGGCTACCACTGAGGCGGATCACTCCTCGCTCGCCTCGAGTGCGATGCAGGCGTACTTCGACGAGGCAATCCGCATCGTGAGTCCGTTCGACCCGTACGCGCTGGACCGGATCGAGACGGCGCGCGGGATGCTGGCTCGCCGCTCCGGCCCGGGCGTCGCCGTGCTGCGCATGCTGGCGCAGGAGTACACCCGGTTCGTGCACGCTAAGCACCTGCGCGCCGTGGACAAGGTGCGCACGGAGAAGCGCAAGCGCGAGGAGCTCGAGGCCCAGCAGCGGCGCGAGCGCGAGAAGAAGCGCATCGACCGCGAGGCGGAGCTCGCGCTCAAGAAGAAGATGCTGGCCATGCGCAAGCGGCCGCGCTCGCACATCCACGAACAGGCATAGCCCGCCGCCACCGATAGACAAGAATGAAGCACGACGATGCCAGGGCTGACCGGCTTCTTGTCTCTTGTCTTGACGATCGATCGATCATCCATCCGTCGTCATCTCTCAGCTAGAAGGCCATAAAACTCATGAAGCAGACGGGAGAACTCAGCTCGACGGTTGACGCGTCACCGTCGCTGTCCACGACGCCCACACCGCGCGCCACCTGCTGCTTGCAGGCTGCATCCACCTCGACAGCGTCGCTGCACACCGTGTGGACCGCGGGCTTGGCTTGGATGTACGCCGTCTTGGCGTCCGAGGGTGCGTCCTGCGGGATCCACGTGATGAAGAAGAGCTTGGGGCTCGCCGAGGCGGCGAACTCGTGGTCATACACGGCGAAGCGGCAGTTCGAGGCGGGCAGCGCGCGCGTCAAGTCGTCGAACGAGGCGGACAGCGGCGCCGTCGCGTCCAGGACGACCTGGTCGCCGTCAAGGCGGAGGAGGAGGAAGCGGTGCTTGCGGCACGTCTCAAGCCGCTTGAGCTCGCGGACCACCTCGCCCGGGAGTGGCGAGATGGCGACGGCGTCATGAAGACGCATGGGCTCCGAGGTCATTGGGGTCGTCGAGGGGAAGGCAAAGTGACGCAGGGGAGGAGACGAGTCTTCATGTTGAAGGAGAGCGAGAAGGCAGTGATGAGTGACCCTTATGGGTGGCAACATGAACCAGCTCGGACACGACAGAGAAGCACGCGGCGCGTGGTTTCGAGTTAGGATTCACTGCTGGTGCGGCCACTTACTGTCGGTAGACGATGGTGGCTTCGGCAGTCCGTACTGATGGCTGCGCAACGCGTTCGTTGCCTTTGGATGGGACTCCGAGGTCGCCACTTGCTCCGTCGGTGTGTCTGCTTGTCGGCCGGTGGCTAGTCGTCAAAGTCGCTGTCCGAGTCGGAGGCGTCGCCCGAGGTGACGCCGACGCCCAGCTCGACCTCCTTCAAGGTGACGGCGTTGACGTCGAAGGCGCCCTCGCAGACGGCGCGGATGGCGGGCTTGGCATGCGTGTAGGCCATCTTGAAGCCCGGGTGCGAGTTCTGCGGGATCCACGTGACGAAGAAGAGCTTGCTGGACTTGCGGCCGTCCGCCGTCGTGAACTCGTGGTCGTACACGGCGTAGCGGCAGTCCGAGTCGGGCAGCGCGCGCAGCAGGTCGGCGAAGGCGGCCGAGGGCGGCGCCGACGCGTCCACGACGACCTGCGCGCCGTCGATGCGGAAGAGCAGGAAGCGGTACTTGCGGCGCATCTTGAGCAGCTTGAACTCGCTCACCACCTCGGCCGTGGGCGAGATGGCGTTGGCCGGCACGTCGTCCTGGTGCCGGATGTACTGGGCCACGCCCGCCGTCTTGAGGTGCGGCTCCGCCATCGTGCACGTGACACTTGTATCGGAAACTTTGGTGTTGAATATTCTCTTTGACCAGCCTTGAAGGGAGGCGATCCCCAGTGTGTGTCTGGAGACACAATTTGTGGCACGGAATGACTAGAGACACGGATTGGTGTGGTGCGTGTGGTGGGGTGGTGCGGTTCACAGTCAACCCAAGTTCGCGGTAAAGTTGCGTGATCGGTCTGCTCAATCGCGTGGCTTCAAGTGCGGCCGCCCGCGCAACTTGAGCCGCCCGCGTGAACCGCCGACACGACGCGAGGAAGAGGCTGAAAGGCTCGTTTCCCCATCTGCTGGCACAGGGCGAGGCCTGTGGCGACGTGCATGCCGCGACACGAACAGGGAGCGAGTGAGAGCGCGCATGGTGGTGCGCATGGTGTCGTGGTGGTGGTCCGCACTAAGTTCGCACCCAAGACTAAGTTCGCAACTCAGTTGGGTGGTCTGCATGGCGCGTCTAAAGTTGCGGCAGTCGCCTCCCTACCCCTCGTGCCGGCATTCCTTGTTGTTTGGTGGTTGCCAAATTTAAGCGCGCTTTACTGAACCCAAGTCAACAGCAAGTGAATGGCTGCGAAGCGCGCTTAAAGCACTGCTAAAGTTGCG
>JAADYH010000677.1:0-16080 GCA_023338125.1 Phytopythium aichiense | reverse complement strand
ATACACGGCGCTGGAGAATGGACTCAAGGGAGCGCCGTACTTGCGGTGCACTGGTCGGCCGGAGGAAGCGTTCGAGTTCAAGACGGACTGGATGCTGCAGCACTCGTATTGGTCGGGTGGCAGCTACCATGTTGAGCTGCAGACGAGCAAGTGCACCGCGAATCCTGCAGCGCACAGTGACAATTGGAAGAGCCGATTGTTCCAAGTGAAGTCTGCGGACGACGCTTCGTCCTTCATGGTCGCTGTTCATGGCGGTGGATGGTTCTCCGAAGCTGTATCGGTTGTGTATGGCATTGTGTCGATATTCTTGATTGCTACTGGCATTTTGACGGCCATCGTGCAGTCGGCGGCGGTGCAGTACATCCCAACCAAGCTGCGGTTCGTGAAGGAGTTCCGCTTGCTTCGTTGGGTGTTCCCATCCATGACCGCGGCCACCGTCGTTGCAGAAGATGAGAACACGGTTATTCGGCTCAAGGGCAAGGTGCTCATGGCATCCGACCTCTGGATCAACCACTGGCTGTACATGACGCTCAGCATCCTCGACGCAATTGTGCACATCCGCACTACTTACGTGGTCTATGGCTACGGCACTTGGTACCTGCTCCGGAAGATCACGTTCGAGAACTTCATCTTTTGCTGCGGAGCGCTCACGCGCATCTCATGGCTCATGTGCTTCGTGCACACGCTCCAGCGTCTTGCGCTCAAGCTTATGATCCGGAGCCTGCGAAAGTTCCGCGTGATCAAACCCGCGTGGCGGCACAAGATGGAATGGTACGTCGACGCAGCCTCGCTGTTCATGAGCTACAAGCTCTACAGCGTCATCCTCGGCTTGCTGCTCTACATGTTCGTGGCGGGGCGTGGATCCGTCACGTTCATGGTCAAGATGGCTCCGTTCAAGGTCCCGACGTACGGCGGATTGCCGAGTTACGCCAGCTTCTGGCGGAGCGAGATCATGTGCGACTTCGTGGTGCTCCTATCCTTCCTGACGCTCATTGGCTGGGGGATCGGGTCGCTCATGCTGCTCACCAAGTACAAACTGGTCGCGAGCAACAGCGTCGTGCGACTCCTGCAGCAACGATACGTGTTCGTGGGCTGGGACGCGTTCGTGGCTTTCAGCGCACTCGGCATCAACCCTTTCCAGCCGTCGCTCGTCCACCAAGGCTCGGCCATGGTGTCGTGCTCCCTCGGCGCGTTGGTGCAGCAAATGTACCAGTCAGGGCCGAGCGGCTGGGTCACGCTTGCTGGCGACTACATCTTCGAGAGCGGCGGGTTCACGCGCGAGCCCGTTCAGTTCCGTTACCCAACTCGCCGAGCGATGCAAATGGGGCTGTTGGCGAGCACAAAGTACCAATCGGGTAACTCGACGGCGGCCAAGGCTCGGTACGCCGTCTCGAACGAGACGGCCGGGCTCGGAAACCCTACGACCGACAAGTCGACCGTGGGTGACACCCCAGCCGACGACGAAGCCCGCCTTCAGACCAACAAGGAGTTCCAGGGCCTATTTGAACGCAAGCTGCGTGTGTTTGCCGAGAGCTCGTACGGCATGCTGCTGCTCGTGGACACCAACGCGCCTGGCAAGTACGGCAAGGCGGAGGACGGTACGATGGAGTACACGGTGCGCGACGCGCTGTCCTTCATGGGCATCCACGACATCAAGCACGTGCTCGGCAACAAGAAGAACCTCACCATTGGCTAGGGCAGTTGGAAGCAGTTCACATCCCTTCGGACTTGCAGCGATTACTCAGGAGGATGGGGTTGAACATTCATGACAGTGCAAGCGTCAAGGCGATCTTGCGCGCGACATGTCGGTCACCACGGTGGTTCCATATTGGGCTTGGACGTCAGCAAAGGTTCTAAATTGTCATCCAACTTCTTGAGGAGACTTGCACCCAAAGCGCTTTATCAACTGCCCGCCTTGCGTGCGCGACCCTCGGGCCTGGCCGGGTTGCGAAACGCATCATGCGTCCGTGGCCAACCGCTCCTTGCGTCAGGCCTCTGGTCCCACCGGCGACTCCCACGTTCCAGGGCCCCGACCCAAGCAGAAGTCCACGGCGGCGCTCCCTTGAAGCGGCTTGTGGCACAGAGCGCTGAACACAATGCTCCTTTGGCGGTTGGACCGCCCTCGACCAGTCGCTCGCGGTCTCGTGCTCGTTGGACTGACCGCTGCCCGTCTGATGATCGGACTCGGACCTGCCAGACGAGTCCACCACCAGACAAACCTGCACCATGTGAGCCCTCTGTGGTCGCCGCTTCGACACTCAGCAGCCGAGTTGAGTGTTTCGAATCGGTAAACCGATCAGTCCACTTTGCACGGTGAATGCCTCGCGTCAGCGACAGTGGTCGCGCGTGCCGTGATGCAGCAGCTCTGGACTGACGCAAGTGCTGCGTCTAAACGGGTCTGACACGCATGGCGTGCGTCGTGGTGTCGTGGGTTGAGTTGGAATGGCGGTGTCTGTGAATGCGTCGCTGCTTAATGACACTCGACATGAGAAGCATCGGAGACTGCGTGGGATGTTCGCGCACAGCCAGTGGTTCGACCGACTCGTCCGCCATCGAAGGAGCAGCGAGCGTTGGATTGGCCACGCCCTCGTCGCATCCTCCCGTTCACTCCTTGGTCCGACACTCGGTTCAGCTCTTCATAGACGCTGCTGAATCAGCATCAGCAGTGCTGATGCGGCCAACAGTGGACGAGTTTATCGAATCGAGCGCGCAGAAAACGGATGAGTGTTCTTGGGCGAAATACACTCCGTTTCGGGTTGATCATTTTCAGCCGCAAAGTATCAAAAAGAAGACCATGAACGACGGAGAACGGATTGACGTCGTGCTTCTTGCCTGCATTGCGTCCGCCTCCTTTGAAGGGACGCTATAGCTTCGGGCAATCCGAGCGATCATGGGAGCCGTCGCAAACGCCCGCAAGAACGTTCGTTGCTGGCCACTCCAGCACGGTCCGCCCTTCGTGCGGTTTCATTCGCTGCACTCTTGCACTTGAAGTGGAAAACGGCGCCACAAAATGCCCCAAGAGCCGCGGCCTGGGCGTTTGCTTCCTTGAAACCAGTCCGCCCGACAATGGGTGGTCGCATGCTTTTCAATCAGGTAGCGCGTCCATGGACGGCTTGCAGGAGCCGAGACTCGCATCGCTGGGGTGTCGAGCACGCCTGCAGGACTGACGCGCGTTGAAGTTGTCGTGGGGCGTCAACGCGGCGTTTCATGCGCACACACCGCTGATGCTTGTCTGTGTGCCGCCAGTCTGCGCCAAATGAGACCAAAAGACGCGTTACTTTCGCTGGAACGCGCTCCAGCTCCAGAAAGAGATCACAATTCAGACAACCCGAAAAGCGACACGGCCACGTTGGAAGGCGTCTGCATTGATTGTGGTTGACGGTCTCCTTGAACCGTCTTCAGTCACATGTTTGGGAATCGGCACACCAATGCACAACACATGCCATGAGCGCGAAGTGGAAGAAGCACTGCTGCTGCACGAGGACGTCCGGAACGGCGTCGCAGCAGAATTCATGGCGCCTTGGTGCTCATCGTCGGGGACTGTGGCGTGCTGATGTCGCCGCCATGCGCTGCGTGTCGAGTGTCAAACGTCTCTGCCGCAGAAGTCGGTGACATGCCGCGCACGACGCGAGCAACGACGATGCTGGCGCCATGTGGCTTTCGCGTTATATGGCTGGAAGTATGTGCTGAAGTCGTCAACAAGAATTTCATTCCGACACATGGTCGGGAACAACCGAAAACAGTCAGAATTCAAACAGCCGGTTGATTGAGATTTGCCACAAATTCGCGGGGAAGGCACAAAACACGACCAGCAGAAGCGCTCTGGCTTGTCTTTCTGGTTGTGGCGATGGTTGTGGGTGCCGCAAGGCAGCGTTTAGCACTTGTTTTCGTGCTCAATTTTCGTGGATCCGTGACTTGATTCGAGTAAGCCCCAGTGCAGGCGTGGTGTCGCAAAGCCTTCGCGTGATGAATAAAGAACGTACGCGCATCGGCAACAAATCGCGCAGAGTCGGGAAGTCATCTTTCCGTTCAAACTCGAGAAAATTGAGGTCACAACGATGACTTTCCGAGCGATTTGATACAAGGCGCAATGCTAATTTTGGAAATAAATCTTGCCGTGAAAGCTTGAGGATTGCAAGCGCGGCGCCTGCCTTGTGCTCAACCATGCAGGCGAACCTTGAAGCGGGCCTCCTTCCTCAAACCGCGCTGTTTTCCATCCATTTCCGTATCTAAACTGCGCGAAAAAACTCTACGCGTGACTTGGTTGTTGCATGAAAAGTGAGACGCGACTGTATGGACGGCGCGCCAACTATCTCGCAACATGCCAAGACTGTTTGCCAGAGAGTGGCAACGATGCAGATTTCTCCACAGCGCAGGAAGTAGGTGCGTTTCGAGCGAGAGTTGGCCGCTGGAAGCATCCGCCAGGCGATCCAATGGTCCACGGGGCCCGCCGCCATGAACCCGTCGGAGAACACTCGCCACATTTTGCGGAGGCGGTGATTGCCTCCGGCCGCACAACGCCCACGCTCTTGAAGCAGCGCCGAACTCTGAAGTTTGGGCGTTCGATCGCGGATGATTTACCTGCACAGCGTGATATCCAACGCGACGATCCGTCGAAAACCGACACCACGAATATGGGGAATTGTATGTGGCATACCTGTCAACTTTGATTGAGATTGGACGCGAAAATCAGCCAGATGCCAAGATATTTGAAACCTGTATGTGCACTGTATATGCCCAAATGCATATATTCAAATTTTGTCCAATGCCTAGTTTACTATTTATGTAGACCTGCGCAATACAATAATTCATGAAAAAGAGGTTCGCTCAGAATTTATCCGTTATCGCACCAGTTCGACCATTGTGAGTCGTTTTCCATCTTCCGGCAAGTGGGTGCAACCCCTGTTGGTCGGTGCCCGTCCACGCGCCACTGGCGTCGGTCGGCGCCCCGTCACGCAGGCGGTTCGCCTGTGGCCCGCGCTCGTCTCTCGTCGCGCCGCATGCGCCAGCGCTCGCCGTGCCGTCCCATCCGGTCGCTGCGTGCGGCCGGTGCGGGTTCCAGACCAACGCGAGCGAGTGCTGACCAGCCAGCAGACTTGATTGAACAGTACTGTACCACGGGGCGAGTCTCCAAGTGGCATCGGTTCTTATTTTCGGGATTAGCGAACAAGAAAACGAGCAGCGCGCAACGCCCGCGCTTCTGCATTGGATCGGTCATTTGCGAATTCGCCAGCGTCGACGCACTGCCAGTCCCCTCCACCCTCCGTCTCCGTTCCGCTTCTACCGCGACCGACTGACCAAGATGCTGCCGCTCTCGACGACGCTCACGGCCGTGCACACCGAGGTGGTGGACACGCGCAAGGAGCAGGGCCACACGGACTACGCCATCCGCGTGCAGACGGACCCGTACAGCGAGGGCGAGATCGTCTTCCGCCGCTTCTCGGCCTTCCTGCAGCTGCAGCGGCTCGCGCAGCGCCACTTCCAGGACAAGGCCTCGTGCTGCGGCGGCGAGAACAAGTGCCTGCTCGCGAGCTTCCTGCTGCCCGTGTTCGACAACACCGAGTTCCCCGTCATGCAGGGCCGGCTGCTGGGCAAGAACTCCAAGTCGGTCGTGCGCGAGCGCGTGCTCTTCCTCAACGCCTTCCTGCTCGAGCTGCAGGAGGCGCTCTGCAAGTGCCCGCCGCTCGTCATGAACCGCTGCGAGAAGGAGAACTGCAAGCTCGTCAAGCTGCTCAAGAGCTTCTACGGCTGCGTCGACTTGACGCGTCCCAAGCACTCGCTCTCGGTCTAAGCGCCGCCGTCCTCTTCCTCCATCCTCGTGTTCCCGTGCCAAGCCACGCGACTCCAACGGACGCAGTCGCCGCCGTCCTCTATCTATCCGTCTGCACGTACTCGAGCTGCGCGCTCATTACCCAGTGCAAACCCAGCGCGCCACCGTCGCTCTTCCGATCGAAGGATCAGCTCCTTGACGGCCGCGGCACCCGCGCGACGCACTTGCTCGTCGATCACGATCCCACTATTTAGTTCCGCTCTTTATGCTGCGACGACCTCCACAACGCAATTGCCGTCCGTGGCGCGTGTAAATACCAATGGACAGCCAATGTCGTTTGCTCCTTCAATCGCTCCTTCATTAGGTCTCCTTCTTCTTCTCTATCGCTGTGAAAGACTCACGTGTCCGTTGCTTCAAAGAGCCAAAGAGACGCCACAGCAAGTTGCGACGCCGCTTCACGAAGCGTCAGGAGCTGGCAAGTCGGTTGTTTGATCACTTTCCAAGGGCGACTGGATCGCAGAGGACATCGGCATGGAGGTGACCAAGGTGCGCGACGCGGAGCACTGGGCCCAGGTGCTGGACCTGAGTGACAAGAAGCTGCTCGGTGCGTATTCTCTCAGCCATCTTGGTGGCGCGTTTGGCGCGTTGCTCGCTGGTTCCGGTGCCACATTGGATGCGCTGAGCCATTCGATCGTCGCGTCGCGCGGATCGTCCCGTGCACGTCGCCACTGTCGCCTTCTCATCGCTTGCTCGCCGCTTTTTCCACTTGCTGGATGACTGTCGCCGGCGATGCGCAGTCGTGGACGCGCACAAGGACTGGTGCGGCCCGTGCAAGGTGATGGAGCCGACGTACAAGCGCCTGTCGGCCGAGATCGAGGCTGCCGATCGCAGGATCGCCTTCGCCTCGGTACGTCTGAGCCTGTTGATCCACCAACGCTGGTTTGGTATCCATGCGCCAAGGTCCTGAGCGCGGCGGCGGCGCGTCATTTCGCCGGCTCGAGCGTGCGACTCACCTGTCTGTCGCCTGCCTCGCTCGCTCGTCAGCTCAACGTGAACCTGAACGTGGACGGCGTGGAAGACTCGGGCAGCTGCAAGCCGCGCTTCCTGCTCTTCAAGGTAAGTCCTGTCCGCTCGTCGTCGCGCCGAAATGAGACAATCGCGGTGGAAAGCCGACGCGGTCGCAAGTGCTTTGCTGCACGTGGCAAGTGACTGGCTGACTCGCGTGGTTGTGGTGGCGTCGGGTGGCTGGGTGCTGGCTGGCCAGGAGCGGAAACCGGTGGGCGAGGTGGCTGGCGCCAACGCGCCGCACCTGGAGCAGCTCATCAAGCAGCACTGCCCGCCGCCGCCGAGCGACGATGAAGAGAACTGAAGACTGGACGCGAGCATCGTGAGAGGAGCATGGGCTTGACTGCTCATTCAAAAAATATACGAGTGGCGTGACGCCGCGAGGTTGATGCTGTGGTGAGGAGTCAGACGTCTAGCCATCTTGGAGCGTCCTTGCGCTGTTGTGTGGCCTGCCAGTGTGGCATGTTCGTGTGATGACGAGGGCGGCAAATGCACAATCGGCGTACACACCTCACGCAGCGGCGCTCTGGCGGACGGAGGATGGCGCGTACACGAAGCCCGCGTCTTCGAACCTGCCGACTCGGCACCGCTTGCACGTCTCTCTGTTGTCGCCAGGATTTGTCAAACGCTCCGAGGTGCATCGTGAGTGAGTGAAGCGACAACAACCCGCGGGCATACCTATAAGAGAAGTTCTGGTTGAATCAACACACACAATCGTGATAGTCTGTGGTGAGTGTGCTGGTAAAGAGACCAGCTGAGCAGAGATAACGTACGTGATTGCCTTGATGAGGGGGATATGGACCAGTGAGCGCGTGTTAATCAAAACACCAACGCCAGTGATCAGAAGCACCATGCAGCGGCACGCACCGCACTTCTTGCACTTCCAGTCTCCCTGCATCAACATCAGCATGGCAAGCGTTAGTGTGTGAGTCAGCAACCACTGCAGCTCGATATCGTACCGGCCACCAATCCATGTGAGGCGCGACCTTCTTGGACGAGAGCGAGGTCTGCAACTGCGAGCGGAGCCATTAGATCGTACTTCGACCAAGTGGCTTTGCCAGCGGGGACTGACCATTTGCATGAACTCGCTGGGTGGGTCTTCACAGGATGTGTCTTGGGGGATGAAGCTGGGTGACTCGGCAGACAGAGTCCACCCGTTCTGATAATTAGACGCGATGTGCCTGCGCTCTTCGTGGCGGTCCAGGGAAGCTGTCAGGCCGTTGCAATTGCTGCTGCAACCAACGTGTCAGAGAGAAGACGAGCAAAATACGCCTGAGCAGACAAACCTGGACGTCTCAATCACTGGCAGCGCGTTGAACTTCGGAAATGTCATCTCGCGGCCGCCTCGAGGATACTTGAGCGAGGCGCACATCGTGCCTGCAATCTCCGCTAGTTCCGTTGGCGTGACGGACCAGATGGACAGCTTACTTGTGTCGTTGCTATCGGTGAGATGGATATAGCTGTCCCATGCCGACGGTGACAGCCAATCTTCTGGTACTTGCTTGTCAGCACTTCCGGCGCTTGGGCTTGCATTCTCCTTGTCGTGCTCCTCGCTCTCCGGCTCGCTCGCACGGCCGCCCGACGTCCCATATGCCTTCTGGATCCCGTGGCACAGCGTATACTTGTACTGATGATAGTAACGCCGCGACGTCGCGTCCCTGTCGATCGCCGGCTTCCTCAGCTCGGAGACCGGGCCACCCGCGCAGTTGAACGCCGCCGAGTTGGTCAGCACCGTCCCGAACTTCCGCCCGCCCGCCGTCGCGACAGGCGCCGCCTTCTTCACTTCACCCCACGGCGCTCGAGCACCACCCACAGCCGTCACGAGCGGAGGAGACGCACCGGAGCCCACAGCCAGCGGGAGCGGCGCCGTCTTGGGTAGCGGTGGTGGCAGCGGTGGGAAGATGCTGCCCGTCATGGCGCTTTGTGCTGCGTCCTGGCGCCGACTGCCGCCCTTTCCAGACCAGCGGACGTATGGGGAAGGTCGACGTGAGCTCGATCGCGCGCTTTCTAAAGTGACGGACGGTATCCGGGGACGGGCGTCGGCCCATACTGACTCGCTCTTATTCGCGGTTGCAGTGTGGCCTTTCCCATTCACTTCAACATGTGACCATCACTCTGTATTGATACCGTCGATACGACCAGTATCCGACATACCCATCGATCATGGCGGATAAATGTTAGATACCTTTACAATGAATGCCCCACTAGGTCCGACGAGGCGACAATGACATGCGGTCGTGCCGCCACCCGAGCGGTTGCTCACCCATACTTTATCCAAGTCAAATGGCGCTTCCTCGCCGCTTCCGGCGGGCGGTTCACTTGGCTCGGCCCCTCCCATTCGTCGTCGACGTCTCGATCCCTCAACTGCCGGCGGCCCCACAACCTCCGTTCCACCATGGAGCTGCGCGCTTCCGCTGGGCTGCGGGCGTTGCGCCGTCACGCGCTTCGCCCGGCGCTGCTGGCGGCCTCCCAGGTGTCCATGGACGCGCTGGCGCGGTGCTTCACGTCCCTGACTCCCGCCGACGCCGCCTTCGCCGCGTCCACGCTGGCGCCCGAGCCTCCCGCCGCTCCGCTGGCCGCTCGCGCGCTGTTCATCCACCCGCCGGACGCGAGCGCGGCCCCATCAGCTTCGCTGCTCGCGCCGGCGGCGTCCATGACGTCCCTCCTGACGGCGCACGCGCCAGAACAGGCGCTCAAGCAGGCGCTGACGGCCGCCGCGACGCCGCTGGAGGACGCGCTGGCGGCGTTCCACGAGCTGACGGCGCGCGGCGTCAAGCTGCGCGAGAAGCACTACCTGTCGCTGCTGTACAAGGCCTCACGCGGCGGGCAGCCGGAGCAGGTGGTCGCGCTGTTCGACGTCTTCTGCGAGCACGAGGCGGCCGCGCGCGTGCTGGCGCCACCCCGCGCCACGCGCACATGGCACTACCTGTCGTTCGAGCGCCTGCAGATGCTGCGCTTCACGCTCTGGGCGCTTGTGGACGCCGGCCGCGACCGCCGCGTGCGCAGCTTCTACCGCATGTTCGTGCACGGCCAGCCCAACCGCCTGAGCGTCTTCGAGTCGGACGCGCTCAACTTCCTGCTGCGCATGGAGTGCACCGCCAAGTACGCGGACGAGGAGGAGGCCGGCATGCGCGCGCGCGTCGACAAGATCCTCGAGGCCATGGAGCAGTGGCGCTTTAACGCCAGCTACTCGGCCTCGCATGCGCTCTTCCGTATCATGCTGCACAGCCCGGAGGTGTTCGTCACATCGACGGACATTGATGCCGACCAGGAGGAGGGAGCGACGGATGCTGACGCACCTACAGACAGCGCGCCGGCGCCGCTTGACAGCCTGTTCCTGCGCTACCTGGATCGGTTCCCGGTCGCGTTGAAGCGCGACTCGAAGCGGACGTCGATCGCGGTGAGCGCGGCCGCGGCGGCCGGACGGCACCAGGTGGTGCGCGCGCTGCTGCTGGACGCCGACGAGCACGGCGTCAGCGTGGACGCCGTGTCGTTCGCGCACGCGGTCGAGTGCGCCGAGTCGGAGGACGAGCGCATGCAGATCGTCGACCTGTACACGCACGCGAACGACCAGAAGCGCGTGTACACAACGCGCGACCAGGACTCGAGCATCAGCAACTACCTGTTACTGAGCGCCATCTACGACGGCAACTTCCGGCACATGATGGAGCTGCTGCACGAGATGCAGCTGTACAACAACAAGGCGAGCAACAAGACGGTGGAGGAGCTGTTCCAGAGCATCGCGCAGTTCCGAGCGCGTGCGCGCGAGCACGGAGACGCCGAGCACCACAAGCTGCTCGCCGAGTGCCCGACCATCGTCGACCTGTTCCAGAAGTTCGCGAACGTTATCCCGCGATCGGTGCACACGGTCTCCCAGGGCATCCTGCAGAGTCTGCGCGCTGGCGACATTGGCGCTGCGCTCGGACTGCTGCGGTCGACGATCTGGTCCACTGACATTGAGCTGCGGCCGGAGATCTACGCGCAGCTCCTGTACCCGCTCGTGGCCGGCGTCATGGGTGACGACAACGAGTTCGACCGCGTCGAAGTGGAGCGCTTCTTCGACACGCAGCACCCACGCCAGCGCGCGCTGCTAAACGCGCTGCTGATCAACTTGTGCGCGTCGAACGACGACTTGCCGACGCTGCTGGCGAGTCTGGACCGATGGCAAGAGCAGGTGATCCAGGAGGAGGGCAACCACATGAAGCACCGCAGCAGGGTGCTGAGGGAGCTCACGCACCACGTGGACACTTCCAACTCTCGGTTAAGCCGTCGAGCGCTCCAGCGCGTGCTGGACGTGACGTCCAAGCAGCTCAAGCGCCTGCGCGAGCAGGGAGAGCACCCGGAGAACGGCATCTTCGCCGAAGGCATGCGGCTCTCCTATTACGCGTTCCTCAAGCGCTACGAGCGGCTGGTGACGTGGGACGCGTGGACCATTGGGCACACGATCGTGCGCTGCGCAACCAGCGGCTTGGACCGCGACATCCTGCTGCTGCTGGAGGAGTCGTACCGGCGCGACGTGGACCTCGAGGCGACTCCGTACAAGGTGGCACTCGAGGTGCTGGACGCGGCCGGCGAGCACGCCGCCGTGGTCGAGTGTGCGCGCAAGATGAAGGCGAGCGGGTACTGGGAGAAGACGGTCGCTAAGAGTCCGCACATCCGCGAGCTCGTGATCGCCGCTGCGCGCAAGCAGTACCACGACTCGCTCGAGACGGACGCCCGCGAGGATTAGACAGACGAGTAAGAAAGGGAGAGGCTTCATATGACGGCAGTCGGCCGGACGGAGAGAGGATAGCAGCGCTGACTTGAGAAGTTGATAGAAATGGCAGGGAGAGGAAGAGTGCATGACGCATCAGAGACATTCGACCAACCAATTGGACCTTCGACCAGCGAAACCAGACACTTCAAGAATGAACTTCCATCGACTCAACAAAGATCTCCTCTCCATAACTCACGCACGTCTTATTCACAATCAGATCGACGCGCGTGCGTCTTATCTCCATCGACATTTGCTTCGTCCTTCTCACCATTTCTCTCATTCGCCGCTGCTTCCACACGCCTTCAGCTGATTGTTCAGCCGCTCAAGACGGGGAGCGCGGCCTCGCGCGCGGCATTCGTGGCCCACGCGACGACGGCGGCCAGGCTCGTGCGCTCGCTCGGCTCGTAGCGGCACATGCGGCGCACGAGCGCCCAGTGCTCCGAACTCACGCTCTGCGGCCGCGGCTGCAGGTGGCCCTTCTTGACGGCCGAGATGACGGCCACCTCCGACACGTCGGGCCCCCACGGCTCCTCGCACGTCAGCGCCTCCACGATGCACATGCCGAGAGCGTAAATGTCCGACTCGGGCGTCGGCGAGTCGCCCTCGAGCACCTCGGGCGCCGTCCAGCGCGACATACCCGACCGCTTGCTGCTCGACGCCGCGCTGTCGGCTTCCGAGCCCGACTCGGTGCTGCTGGCGCGCATCCCGAACTCCGTGATCTTGATCTTGTTGTCCGTGCCGAGCATAATGACGCTGTTCTGAAGGCCTCCGTGCACGATACCGCGCTCGTGGAGATACTGCAGACCCATGGTTGCGTCGCGGATGTACGACCACACGAACGCCGGGTGCGTCGCGCCACCGGCGACGAGGTCCTTCAACGACGACGTGCGCGTCATTTCACACAGCAGGAGCTGCTCGGAGCCCACATGACACGCGCCGTACGTGCGAATCACATTCGGGTGGTCGATGCGCACGTACTGCTCGACCATGGATGAAAACCGCTCCGTGTTGGCGGCGGTCGCCTTGCCAACCGTCTTGTACACGATCGTCGGCGAGTCGAACCAGTCGCCGAGGTACACCTGGTTCGGGATCTTCTCGTACAGGGACGAGTACAGGACCTCGTACGATGGGATGAACCAGCGCGGCAGGAACGACTCGTACGTGTACACCGCGCTCTTGCCGTTCTTCTTGGCCTTCTTCTCGCTGCTTCCGTGCTGGATAACGTACTGCGCGAGCTCGATACTCGCGAGAGTCATTGGCCGGACGGCCTCGTCTGGGTAACTGCTGCGGTGCTTGGTCAGTTCAAACAGCAGTGACCCGACCACGAACCGCGCCGCGCCTTCGTTGTAGGTAGTCTGGTCGCCCACCACCGAAGAGACGATGGCCTCCGAGTCGCTCAGCACCTTGATTGCACATGCGCGCAGACTCGTGTGGATCTGGTCCCACTGAGAGCGCCAGTCGTGCACCTCGCTCGGCTTCTCGAGCCCCAGAAGCGTCAGTAGCCGGTCCATGCGATGGTGGAGCGCAATGTAGTCCTCGCTCGCCTTGCGCGTCGCGAGGGACCACAACACATTGGTGTACTGACCCTGGCGCTCCTCGAAGCGTTCGAGGATACCGCAGAAGCACTCGAGCAGTGGGCCGAAGCTGCGCAGGAAGATGGCGTCGAATATTCCGTTCGCCTGCGCTGTCACGTGAGCGTACAAGTCGGCGAAACGCAGATAGACTTGGTGGTTCAGCAGCGTGATGTCGCCGAAGTCCACCGCCACGCGCTCCGTCAGCGCACGAACGTTCTCCATCACATTCACGAGCGGCGCGCCGACAGTGCCGATCGCGAATGTGTTCACATCCAGCAAAAGCTGTGGAAGCGGCGCGTCGCCCTCTCCGTTGTTGTCGTTGCTGCCTGCACTCCCGAGGGCGAGCTTGTGTTCCTGCACTGACAGCTCCTCAAGCAACTGCACGGCTTCGGACAGCGCCACCTGCCGTTGCGGTTCGCCACTCGTAGACGCTTCCAAACCGCTGAGGCGCTTGACCAGTTGGTCAGCCAGCCCGTCCACATTGAGCTCCGTCGGGAACTCGTTCGGGTACCCGCTTTGCCGCCACGCTTCGCCGCGCAGCACACCCTCGACACACCGTCCGAATCCCGACAGGTCGTTCCGGACACCAGGCGGAAGCATCATCTCATCGACAGCATCCCCATTCAAGTAGTGCGCACCTCCGAAGACGAACTGGCGCGCATACTCACGCGCAGCACTGTCGCGGTCGCTAGCATCCGCAGCATCGTGTGGCACCCAACCGACTCCCGTCAGCAGACCCTTATTGTTGCCGCTGCTAATAATGATGCTGTCCATGGACAACGTGCCAGCGTGCACCAGCCCGCGCTCGTGAAGATACTGCAGGCCGAGCGCGACTTGATACAGGATGCGCCACTTAGGGGCACCCTCGAGGAAGAGTTTGTCGACGCCCATGACTTCTTCGTGGATGTAGAACATGTCGGGCCCGACGTGGCAAGCGCCGAGCATCGCCAGCACGTGCGCGTGGCGCAGCTCCGCCCAGCGCGATGCCTGCCAGATGAAGAACTCCTCGCTCCACTCGTGCGGCACGACGATCGTGGCAACGCGGCGGCCCCCCCACGTCTCGAACGACTCGCTCAGCTGTTCGGCGCTCGCGCCTTCGTTCTCCGGCTGCTGCTGCTGCTGCTGGTGGACGAGGATCTCGCACGGCGGCGTGAACCAGTGCGGCAGCGCGAGCAGCACAGTGCCCGACTCGGTCGCAATGTGCTCGTACACATCGGCGACGAGCTGGAGCTCGCTCTGCGTCATCCTGGCCGCGTGCGCGGTCACGTCGTACTTTATGAGCGTCATGATCTCGAGCTGCTGGCGCTCGTCGCCCACCTCCTGGCGCATACGCGCGGCGTCGTCCAGCAGCTCGCGGAAGAAGTCGACGCGGCGCTCACGCTCCCTGCGCAGCGCGCGCGGCCACTCCATCCAGAAGCCGCTCTGTGGCAGCCCGTAGGTGGCGAACAGCGCGTCCAACATGGCCTCAAAGCGCTCCGAGAGCGCGACGAAGTAGCCTGTGTGCGCGAGCTGCAGCAGCAGGCGCGACTCCTTGTTGTAGCGCGCAAGCTCGGCGCGCAGCGCGAGCATGGCCTCGAGCGCGGCACCGAAGCTAGGCGGCGCCGACTCGACCTGCTCCACGAGCGCCTGCAGGTTGCGCCAGCGCGCGGCCACGTGTCCCTCGGGGAAGTAGTGTGCCTCGTCCTGGTCCTCGTCCTCCCGGTCATCCATCGGCACGCCCTTGTACTCGCCCAGCTCGAGCCACACGTGGTCCACGGCCGCGTCCCCGTACTTGTCCTGGATGGCCGCCAGCGCCGGCACCTCGCGGCCTGGCGCGCGCAGCTTGACCTTCCAGAACGGCGCGTCCTCGCCCTCGAACGCCGACGACGACCGCCGCCGCCGCCGACCGTTGCCACCCTCGAGCTCCGGACGCGGCGCGGGCGACGCCAGCAGCACCACGGGCGCCGGCCGCGCGCCATGCGCGTCCACCGCGCTCGTTGACGCCGCGCAGCCCATCGGATACACTCTCCAGTATCGGAAATGCCGTTCCAAGAGAGTCCGCGGAGGCGTCGTTCGTTGCTTGTCACGGCCTTTCTTCTTTGCCGGACGGACCGAAAAACGTAACTGGCGGGTGGGTATCCGGTGTGCGTTGCGATTTGCGAGGGCGGGAGAGTACCGTGGACACTCAAATTATTTTTACGAATGGAGCGGCATACTCAGAGCAAGTGACGAGGGAAGGTTTACAATTTGGGGGGACTTGATGGGCGATTCTCGCGGTTGCACAACAGGACGCTGGGATTCCCGCCCGCCCGCCTCTCCAAGCAGGCAGGCGCCGTGCATGATGCCCGCCTGCGCGCGGCTGCCTCCCCTTCTTCGTTGCTCGTTCTCCGTCTTCGCTTCTTCCCCCCTCCAGACGCGCAGTCGTTTGCTGGTGAAGGGAAGAAAAAGGGGGGAGGGTGGCTGTTCTTCTCTGATACCGGCCAGGTGGCGAAAAGGAGAGGTGTTGCTGCCATTTTGTGACAATGGAAGCGATGACATCTATCTGATCGGAATGCTGAGTCTGAGCGGCGAGGAGGACCACTGTCTAAAATGGGGAGTCTGCGCCTAATTATTCGATAATATATATTAAAATGAATCCAGCGCGCTTCTAAAACAGATATGCCAAGTGTCTGTCGGCACTCACTGCGCAACTAATCCACCGAAAACTCGGTCCTAAAACGTGTCTTGCAGATGTCTAAAATGCCTCGATTTTAGTTATTTACGTATTTACGTGACCTCTTTTTATGATAAAATAGCTCATGTTTAGGATCGAGTAACCCAAATTTTAAGAAAGCAAAGCTAATGTTTATGACATCTTGATTTTTGTATGCAACTCTCCCTGAGGAAACAGTTTGCTCCTGAGTTCACACTTTTAGCGCTATGGCACATAAGAGGGT
>JAADYH010000676.1:0-16121 GCA_023338125.1 Phytopythium aichiense | reverse complement strand
TTTGGTCGAGCTCGAGGGTGACGCGGGTCTCCTCTCCGTGCAACGTGGCCGGGAAGCATTTCGGTCCGTCACCATGCCACCAGGTCATTTCGATCGTTCGCATTTCGATCGTTCGATTCGAGAGTCCTGGATAACCGCCGCCAGACGACGTCAGTGTTCGTTGGCGAAACGTTAACCGATAAATGCTCGTTGGACTGAATTGGGAAAAAGGATTTCTGGTGTGTGAGGTCGTTGAAGCTGAAGTTGAAGTGGTCACCGACGATACCGGTTTGCATCTGGTAGGTTACCGGTACTGATATGCTCCAGTATCTGATCGGGTTGATGAAGCTCATGAGTCTTTTCCCAGGAAGGGATGCTTTTCAAAAAAAGTGTTTCCAAAGTGGATGCTATGTGACAAAGTAGATGACTTTTCGGAGTAAATTCGCCACGAAAAGAATCCACTTTTCTCACAGAGAATCCCTTTTGGACATTATTATTTTGTGAGTTTCTCTTTTTGTCAAAACGCCAACCTCAAAGCTGACTCGCACGAGTCGACCTTCACACGGTTACCGCCGGCCTTGAAGTTGCGAAATAGAGACTTTTGGGGTGGAAAAATCCCCCCAACATGCAACGTTTCCCCAAGAGTGGTGGTCAAAAGTTCAACTCGCGCGTCCTTTCCGTCCAACACACAACAAACTCTTTGGGGAAACAGATCGAGAAAGTGCGCGAAGACGCAGGAAGCGGCGACAAAGGAAGCGGCGACACAGGCGATCAAGCACCAGGCGTCCCGGGGAGCCCAGCGCACGACGATCGAGGCTCAGGCGTGCGGCGCGCTTGTCTGCGGCTGTTGGCGGGCGTTTCCGCCTGCAGAGGCGCTTGCAACAGGTCGCACAGCCCGAGAAAGGCCGGAACGGCGAGGGTTGACGGCCGAGAATGGGGTCTTCCGCCTCCAAGTCGGCGGCAGGAGGGGATAGGAGCGTTGTGCTGGCGCGGCGATTCGTGCGCACGGGGATGTACCTGTGGACGCGGTTCCTGATCTACATCACCGGGCTGGAAGGCCACGAAGCGCTCCTGCGGCAGCTGGCCGCACAAATTCAGTACCGACCTGCGTCAGGATCGACGCAGCGCCGCGCGTTCTATCACGGCGTTACGATGACGCTCGTGGACCTCTGGCTGCGGACGCTGCGTGCTGTGCTCGTGCCGGACGTGTTTGCGCGGTACCTGTGCGCGACCTTCCTGCTGCACCTGTTTTACGAGTTCAGCTCGTCGTCGCGCACCGTCGTCGCGAACGTCTTGCTGCGCCTGACGAACAAGGGACGGCGGATGCTGCGACTGCGTTCGCAGTTGGAGAACGCCAACTCGTTCCAAGAGCGCCAGTCAATTGCTGGCGAGTTGGACAAGATCGAAGCGAACGACAAGTGGCGCGACGACCCATCGTCCGACCTGTTCTTGTTCGAGCGTGTGGTGAACAAGACGCAGATGTACAAGGTGAGCGTCATGCGGCTAGCGATGTGACTGCTTCACACTTGCTAACGTCGTGCTGTATTGGCATGTTATGGCTTCACAGCACCTTCTGCTCGAGAATGACATCATGGAGATGATGTTCTCGCTCCGTGCTGGTCTGCTTCGAAAGCACTGGGGACTGGGACATCCGAAACTTTACTCTATCAGCCACGGTAAGGCCTTTCGAGCTTTGTGATGTGTGGCGCATGGTTGTCTGGTGCTGATTGTGTTCTTGCCGATCCGATTACAGTCGGCACGAAGCACGTGATTGACGAGTACCTCGACACGATCGTACAGTGTATGAACGCTGTGCTGCGCGCTTCAGGCACGGATGATGATAGCAAGGAGGCGCTGTCTATTGACAACAAGCTGGCGTTTTTCAGCGAGACGCGGCATGCGTTCGGACGCTCCGCACTTTTGCTCTCCGGGGGCGGCGCTCTCGGGTTCTACCATGCCGGCGTGGTGAAGGCACTGAGCGAGCACAACTTACTCCCCAATGTCATCGCTGGGTCATCTGCTGGATCAATTTGCGCTGGCGCAGTGGGTGTGCGGACCGACGAGGAAGTTGCTGACTTTTTGTCAGGCGAGCTCGACAACTACAACTTCTTGGCGCCAAACATCACGCCCAAAGACATCAACGACTACACGCCTGGATTCGTCCCACCGCTGCAGAAGATTTTGCCCTCGACCGGGTATTCACTGCTTCGCGACGCACTCGTCATTCTAAACCGCTTTTTCGACAAGCGATACGTTCTGGACTCGAGTATCCTTCGTGCTGCACTCCGCAACTTGATGGGCGACTTCACGTTCCGCGAAGCATACGACCGGACGGGCCGGATCATCAATATCACTGTGACGCCGCTCAAGACAGAAGACTACCCTCATCTGCTCAACTACCTGACCGCACCAAACGTCGTGATTTGGTCAGCGTCACTCGCGTCGTGCGCTATTCCGAACGTGTTCCACCCTGTCGAACTGCTTGCCAAGGATACCGACGGCAACCTCGTTCCGTACCACCGCGAGGGCCTGAAGTGGAGCGACGGCAGCCTCGAGTGCGATTTGCCCATGGAGCGTTTGTCGGAGTTGTTCAACGTGAACCACTTCATCGTGAGCCAAGTCAACATTCACTACAAGTTCGTCTCGGGTCACTCCGCGTTCGGCAGCGGGCAAACAAGCAGCCTGATGAGCTTCTTCAAGAAGCAAATGAACGCTTACATCAAGAACGCGGCAGAGTTCGGGCTGAACACCAACGTGCTCAAGTTTTTTGGCATCGGCTTCATCCCGCTGCTCACCCAGAAGTACGAAGGCGACATCACAATCTGTCCAACTGACAACATCTCGCTGGCCACATTGCTTCGGATCTGCCTCGTCAATCCTTCCCGTGAAAACTTCCCGGAGATCGTGAAGGCTGGAGAGCGCGCGTGCTGGCCGCACATTTCGCGCATCCGAACCATGTGCCGCATTGAATTTGCGCTCGAGCGCGCGGTGCGCTACCTAAGAGGAGAGCAGGCGCTTGAAGACGAGCGGCGGAATGGCAAAAAGGCTATTGGACGCGTCCCTTCTTTCTACACGTCACCAAGCTCCATGAACTTGTCGAGCCTCGACCAGTCGGGAGTCTCAGCGAGCCCCAACCGTGAGCGGCGGCCCCGCCCCGCCAGTTTCGACCAGGCTGAATCCTCCGCCGCTGCGTCATTAAGTGAGCCAGGTGGCGGCTCAATGCGGCGCAACAGGTCCGTAAACATCGCTGGCGCGGTCATGACCATGGAGAGCGCCGCCACGTTCGGGCACTTCACCCACATCGACGGGTAGAGCAGAATCAAGGGTGCCAGAGCCTCAACACGCGTGGATCGTCAAGGTTGTGCCAACAAGGAGGTGAGGCAAATCCATGCCGATGCTGCTTTGTGCATGCGAATGCTGACTAACCCCAGCTTGATTGTGTTGTGCCTCACAGAACTCGAAAGTTTATCGTCCGCCTGTCATCAGGACAAGCGGAACCCCTTGAATCTACATCACGAAGGACTTTTTCCTGTCTCCACTTCGAAAGCTCGGTCTTGGGAAAAGTGCTCGTGATATTTGCCAGCCGACGTTCATTACTCTTCTATTTCCCTTGATGCCGCACGCACACCGCACTAACCCGTGGCAGCATACCATGCTCTCCCAATCACCCCGTGAGAACGTCAAAGAAGTCGGGCGTCGGCTCGGGCGAGCAGAAGACCTGTCGCTGGTAGAACTCGGGCAGCGTCGAGATCTTGAGGTATAGTTCTCCCAGCTGATCCTGGAGCAGCGTCCGCTCTTCTTGCTGCATGGCGATCTTCTCGGCGTCGGCAAGCCGGGCGACGTCCTCAACGCACGATCGCAACACTCGCTCCACCTCGC
Source organism: Phytopythium aichiense (assembly GCA_023338125.1). Classification (NCBI taxonomy): domain Eukaryota; phylum Oomycota; class Peronosporomycetes; order Pythiales; family Pythiaceae; genus Phytopythium; species Phytopythium aichiense. The sequence goes on along the minus strand of JAADYH010000676.1, from coordinate 12,263 downwards.
GCTCATCCTCGATCGTGCCAAGCTGCAGCTCAAGGCGTTTCAGACGCGACCGAGCGCGCGATAACTCTGTCCGCGCGGCGGACACGCGTTCGTGGTCCTCGACTTCCCGCTGCGCTGCCAGTTCAGAGAGCACAGCATTTTCATCCTCGGCTTGTTGGCGCGCGGCTTGCTCCTCCTCGAGTCGCAAGGCGAACGCCTCCCCCTCCGCGACCCGCAGCTCGAGATCGAGACGAAGCTGCTGCGCATCGTGCTTCTCCTGCTTCAGTTGCCGCTGAAGCGTCGTCTTGTCGGACGTCAGCTCTGCTGTGCGCTGGATCCAAGTCTCACGTTCGCCTTCGTGTGCCGATCGCAATGTTGCCAGCTCAGTCTCAAGTTTGTGCACGGCACGCTCGCGCTCCTCGCTCCGGCGCTGCAAGTCGTGCTGTGAGTGCTCAAGCTGCAGCTGGAGCTTGTCTCGCTCGCTGGTCACGTCCCGTGCTGACTTCTCCGCCGCATCAGCTCGCGAGGTCTCGTCGCGCTTCTCAAGTTCCAGCATCTTCAAAGTTTCACGCTGCGATTCCAAGTCGATGGAGAGCTGCTGCACGCGCTCGCGCTGCATCTCCAGCTTGTCCTCCAGGTGCTGTTTGGCATCCTCAAGCTGCCGCAACGCTGCGTCTTTTAGCTCCAATGCACGCGCGCTCTCATTCTGCTCGTCTTCCAGCCGCCGCTCAAGCTGTGCGTGCTCGGCTTCCCACTCTGCTCGGCGACGCGCGTGGCCCTCCGCCAACGAATCAGCTAGATTATCCACGAACCGCACGACATCTTCGCGGAGAAACTGGAACAGTGCCGTCTTGACCGCTGGACCTTGTGCACGCGTGTCGTACGCCTTCTCGAGAACGTTCATGGCCGCAGAGAACGACATCGCCGACGAAGAAGAGTCAAGCACGCGCTTCTCCCAGTCCCCGTCACGTCGAAGCGAGCCGACCAAGATGTCGGCGTTCAGCTCCGTCAACACCTTGGCGCACTGCGCCGCTGACAATCGCTGCAGCTCGGCGATTTGCGCGGCGCGGGCTCGCTGCACATGCTGCTTGAGAGCCTGGAAGCTCGCTGCGCGACTGGCACCCTCCACCGACTGATCCCGAAACAGCGTGAGCGCCTCCTCCTGCGCGCGCTTATAGTGCTGCTCGTACTCCTGCTGGGAGAGGATAACGGGCTCTTCAAGCTCGCCGGAGTCCCCACCTGCAACTCGCCTCGCCAGAGCTTCAGCCATGCGTGAGTCGAACACGTTCACGGCTGCAGCCAGCGCCTGCTGGCACGTCGCGTCCGCCACATACTCCCACGCAGCCTTGATGTCCGGAACCGCGCCACTTGTCATGGTCTCGGTGTAGCACCGCGCAAGATGCGCGACTTGCGGGCCGTCCAGCACCTTGCCAAAGAGACGCTTGGCGCGGACCGCAACGACTGCATCACTGTGCAGCAAGCGCGCACGAATCGCAGCCATTTGCTGGACGAACTCGGCGCGCAGCTCTTCGTCCGTCAGCTCGGACGCGTGCCGCAGAGCGGTCTCGTCCGTCACGGGTCGGACGAGCGTCAGGCACGCGCGACGCGCGAACAGGATGCGGATCGACTCGCGGATGCGGTTGCGGTCTTGCTGCCGGCGCCGCTGGTTGCCGCCGCCCGAAAGCACGCGCGGCTCGAGCGCCTTCTCCAGGTACTGATCGGGGCTCAGCGCCGTGCCGTCCGACTGCATCTCGAGCAGGAAGTCGCGCAGCAGCCACACGAACGGCGGGAAGTGGGGTGCCAGCGCGCGCGACGCCTCCAACGTGTCGTCGTCGCCCTCGCCCTCGTCCGCATCGTCGCCAACAGCCTCGTCATCGTCTCCCATGGTCATGCTCAGCGACTTTTTGGCGCTTTTAGTCTTCTTCGAGGAGCCCGCCGGGTTGTAGCCCGGCACGGCGCCGTGGCCAGTGTCGGCGCTCACGCACACGTGCTTGGTGAGCTCCGAGACGAGGTACAGCCGGTCGATGGCGCCCTCGTCGATAACGCCCATGGTGTTGAAGACGAAAAGCGAGCTGAGCAGCAACCCGAGCGAGAAGATCTGCGCGTCGTACCGCTCGTCGTTGTCCGTGGCCGCGAGTCCCTCCGTGTCCATGAAGAGCACGCGCTCGCCCGCGGCGTTGCGGATGGGCGGCTCGGGTGCCCACAGCCAGATGCCGCGCGTGCACGATTCGGTCGTGGGACCCACGCGGAAGCCGCCGTCATGGCCCGCGCCTGCTGCTCGCCGCGTGCTCTCGCGCGTGAGCTGGTTCAGGAAGAAGCTCTTGCCAGTTCTGCATCACACTCCTCCGTCACTGTCGAGCCGTGCCATGACACGCGAGGCCACGGACGCTCACCTGTACTGCCCGGCGAGGCACACGATCGCCACGGGCTCCTTCAGCTGCTCCAGCAGCCTGCCGCCGTCACCACCCGAGTCACAAGCATAGCGCATGTCCAGTCAGGTCAGGTCGCCGATGGCATCGGCTCGAAATACCCGCGCAGGACGCACCGCACGCCCTCGTCCGCCACCCGCAGACCATCTTTGCCGCCGCGGATTAGACTCACGGGCGCGCCCAGGGCGCTCACGGCCGTCGGGCCGCCCTCCTGGCCCATGGAGACCGACCGCCAGCAAGCAACCGAACGGTCGATCGTCGGTCCGATGGTCGCGTCACTTGAGCCGAAAATGGGATGAAGCCGGCAAGTATTCGCGTGGTCCACATGGATGTCTTCGATTCATTTTCGAATCGAGAACCAATTCATTTTCTGAGCGGATCAACTCGATTCTGAATCGCACCGCTTCAACATGCCCTGTGGGACGCGAAACGACGCCAAGAGCTCCGCCAAGGCGACGCATTGCTTCACGCGGTGATCCAACGCTGCACTCGCGTTCAGAGCTCACCATCTGACAGACAGACATGGAGCTGGAGCACTTGGACGTGGTGGCGCGCGGTTTGGGGCAGGTGCTGACGCCGCAGGAGCGGTCCAACTTGGAGCTCGGGCTGCTCAAGAGGCGCGCGACCGAGCAGCTCGCGTCCGTGCGCTTCTGGGGCCGCCTCTCGGGCGAGGCCGCCGACTACTTGATTGCCGTCGCACTGCTGCCCGGCAAGGACTTCCCCGTCAAGAAGTTCTACTTCTGGCAAGACCCAGCAGAGTTTTTGTGTCGGACCTTTGTTGTCTACAGGCGCTAACCCCCCTCCATTTGATGCATCGCAGCACCAACACGTCGCCGGAGCTGCAGCAGTTCCCCGAGGTATCGCGAAAGAAAGCGGACGCAGCCATGGCGCTTACGACCAGACTGAAGGGCGACCCGACCTTGGTCCTCGCAGATGGCAACGCGGGCGGGGAAACCGACCCGTCCAACCAGGAGGAGGGGTCGACCGCGGCCACTCCTCTCACTGAGCTCGAGCGCTTGGCGTGCCTAGTCGAAGCGATCGACCACGTGATCGCGGTGACGCCACTTGAGGCTTTTGTGGTCTCACCCATGCGGCAGGTCGTCGCCAACCCGAGCTTCCAGGGACTGGACACGGACCGCGCTGGCCAGCTGTACAACTACTTCCACCTGCGGCAGCCCGATCTGCCCGAACGCTCTCGAGTGCTCACAAGCGCGGCAAGTGGTGGGCTTGTGCGACCCGGAGACTTCTGGGACCCGCTGATTCAGGATCTGGACGGGTCGTGGGTCGTCTCGCGAGACAACTCCGGCGCATTCGTGACGCTGCGCAACTACGTGTTCCCTGGCGCCATGGCCTTCCACCGCGTTGGGTCGGGCGACCACGGATACGTGTACTTCGGCGACGGCCGTCGGAACCCGGACCTCGCCTTCATGATCTGAGCGAGTGAGAGGAGAACAGCCAAAGCTTGGGTTTGATCGCGCTGATAGTTTATGAACGCACAGTGCCGGGCAACGAGGCCCGTCCCAGCGCAAAGGACCCGCCACTGTCGAATTTGGAGAGGAACAGGCACGATGCTGGAGCTGAATCTGGATGTCGAGACTCTCAGGTGCCTCAACTCTGTGTCGCTGAACGATCACGAACGACCCAAATATAGCTGCAGCGTTCTCGTTCCGGTATTGAACTCACTGTTTTGCAGGAGCGAACGCCGGACATTTGGAATGATGCAACACCAGGAATATGATGGAATATTTCTGCAGTTCCTGGTCAATTAGCTGGTCCAGGTCCACTTCAGCCACGACCTGTCGTGGCAAAGTCGCCGAGCCAATTGCAATGTCGCCACTGTTGTTTCAGCAACCAAGCCGTTGGCACAGCTGCCGCCACCGCCGCTTGGCTATCGATCGCCACGTTTGCTCTCCTGGTTGCTGAGCACAGGTGTTGTTTGTCTCCGGCGATAAGGCAGTGACGCCTTCACCAAACTCTCCTCGCTCGTGCGGATCAGCTGCACGACTTCGCGACCTGTTGCTGACTGGGAGCTCTCGCACTTGGAAACGCTCGAGCATATCTAGGTAAACCGCCTCTCGCCGCGCGCTCTCAGTGGCTCGGGCAGATCGTCCGGAGCTCCGGCTGCCAGACGAACGGGCCGATGGGGGCTTCGCACGAGCATAGATTCCCTTCACTCTTTTGGACCTTTGTCGCTGCAGTGGCTTGTGGCGCTCTTCCCTCGGGCTCGCCCCCTGCGACCGCGCGTTCGTTGACCGCATGACTCGAGAGACAAGACTCGTCAAACGCACGAGCATTAGAGCAACGCGTGTGCTGCTCACTATTGCTCCCGTCGGAGTCGGCGCATCCGCGTCGTTCGAGCCGTCGTTCGAGCATGCCGTCCGCGTCGAGCCGAACATTGCTTGGGCTGATGTCAATGTCGGGATGAAGGGATGACAATGGACGAGAGGAGGAGTCCACTGCGACCACCAATTGATTCACTCGTCCAGACAAGATCACAAGTGAGTTCTGGTGTAACAATGGTGCCGTCTCTGATGGCGGGACACGGCTGGACTCCAACCTCAGGTCAACACGCATGCAGACGCTCCTGAAATAGCGCTGTGATTTTAATCCCATTTTGCACAAACACGCTTCGAGCCTCCAGGGTGTTTATCGGAATGGCTGGTGACGTGCTGTTCTTGCTGATTCCGTCGCCGCACACTCACAAGCCGTTACCTGCCTGTTCCGTCCACTTGAGACGGACCTTTGAGCACTCGCCGCGCACCAAGGCCAGTTGGTCTGCTGATGCTAACTTGATGGACTTCGAAGTCACGGTCCGCTGAAGCGACCAGCTTGCACCACAATACGATGGCAGCGACATCGATGTGATTAGGCATGGAGTCATGCTGGTGATCACCGGACACGACAGAGGCGACGCAGCAACAAACGACAGCGCACTCTCTTTTCGGAGCACAACTCGTGACAACTCTTGCAAACAGCTTCTTCTCTTGTGCTTCTTAGTGACTGTCGACTACGAAGCGACAAAGAAGGATTCAAAATGCGCATCGCGACCCTCGACGCAGATGCCAACATGCACGACACTTGAATTTGAACGCGACCACTTGCTCCCAGCCGGCCGCGGCTCCCGGCACGCGTTGACGTGGCGACTTCTTCATCCAGCTCCGCACTTACTCTGCTTCGAGCTCTGTAAATCCTGCCGCGCGCCAACACTTCACGAATTGCCTCTCGCGGGTCCTTCATAAACTGTCAACTCATTGTAGTCACTTCCATGATGTACAACTTGGTCAAGTGGCGGTGCGCAAGCGAGGACTCTTCGACGTCACTTCATTTCAGATCGACTGGTGCGCGGCATCTTCAGAGTTCAAAGCAGGCTAAGTGTGGAGACGGCTGATAAAGTAGCTCAGGTCTTGGACGTTCGCGGCAGCCTTGGCTTTCGCCGATCGGTACACGGAGTTGAACGACTCGTCCAGCTCTCCGCGCTCCGCCAGCTGGCGACAAGCGTTGAATGCGGCCAGCGACTTGGCACCAGCCTTCGACGGCATCGGCTCGCTCTCCACCGGCGGCAGGTTCAGCTCTTTTGGCAGCGTCAGCTCCGCCACGAACAACGGACGCGACGCATGGCGCAACTCGGTGAACTTGTACATATTCTTGACGTCGACAGTGTACTGCCGCGGCGGCAGCGACTGGCAGAACATGTTGATGCACGGAATAGAGGAGTCGAGATCGAGCACGGCGCCAGTCGATTCGATCACCATCTTGTTGTCTCCCAACCCGATGGCCTTCGCCATGACTGAGCGCGGCTGCTGCGCAGTCGTCTCCGCCTTCTCCTTCGAGAACTCGAGGCGATTGATCACCTCAGACTCCTTCAGCAGATTCCGCAGATAGATGTGCTGAGACAAATCGCCATGCTCACCGAGGTAGTAAACGACCCCGTCCTCGTGGCGGGCACGACCGCGCAGCTGGATGAGCGCACGCGGAGTGTTGACTTTGTCCACGACGACGATGAGCGCGCACTGGGGAAAGTCGACACCCTCGATCGACACGGACGTGGAGACCAAGACGCGCACGGCTCCCGTTTCAAAGTTGTTCAGCGTCCGCTCCATCTTTGGCAGACAGAACGAGGCTGTATCGTTCCGGGACGCACCGCCAAGGATGCACGCAAACAACTGCGAGCCCTCACCTTCCGAGTGTGTTTCAGCGTCGGCATCTTCGCTCAAGCCGGGGCTCAACTTCTCGTTCAAGAAGTCAGTGAGAACACGGCACTCCGTCCGAGTATTCACGAACAAAATGCCCTGGAGCGGTCGGTCGGCAGAGTCGGTGCTGGTTGGAGAGTTAGGCGCCTCAGCGTCGTCGGATGACGAGCCATCGGTTGCCTCTGCGTCTCTACCACTCTCGCCCTCGTCGTCAGCATCAAGCAGCGCAGCGGGTGGGGCTGTATCCCCAGGCGAGTCAATGTTTGGCTTGTCGAGCAGACGCGAGCGGACGATTTCCTCCACCTTGTCGACCTTGTTCGTACACGCGAAGTTGCAAGCAGACCTCTTGGAACGGAGTAAGAGCATCGTCTTGACAGCGTCCTGGTCGAGCCCGTAGATCGATCCGGGAATGGTGATCATCAGCGACGCCGAAATCGCAAGGCGGTTGATCTCAAGTTCGACGAAGCGGTAGTAGCACCAGGGTCCCAGGTTCTTGTAGATCGTGAAGCAGCTCTGGATGAACTTTTTCTTGACCTTTTCGCGTTTGTCGACGTCAATGGCTGCGTCGCTCTTCCCTTTCTTGACAAGCTTCTCAAGCACTTCGATGGCCTTCACCTCCTGGAGCTCCGCCATCAGGTTCGAGAACAGCCAGTGCGCGCCGTTAGCCATGTGAACGCTGTCACTCGCTGCCTCTTCATACTCCGACGCCGAGCCAACCGCAAGCACCCAGGGCTGCTGCACAGGATACGTCTCGTACACGAGCGGAGACGTGGCTGCGAACTCCTTGACCTGCAGCTGGTCGAGCTCCACCTTCTTGAGCTGCGCGCGCAGGTTCTCGGCGCACAGCTTGGTGGGGCAGGCCGTCGTGCCAAAGATGCGCGGCATGGCGGCAGGGTCGGTGTCGTCGTACAGCTTGATGACCTGCGCGTACGGGTGGCGCTTGGTCACGTGGTGGCACTCGTCGAAGACGAGCAGGTTCATCTGCTCGAGCAGCACGTAGCCCTTCTGCAGCACGTTGCGCACCACCTCGGGCGTGCAGACAAACACGCGGTTGAGCTCGAGCTCGCGTGCCCACTGCCGCGCGTCCCACAGGTCGGCCGCCCGCCCGCAGTACGAGTTGACACGCAGCGTGCTCATCTGGCGGATCTTGGCCGTGATCTGCACCACCAGCTGGCGCGTGGGCGCCATGAAGAAGGCGCGCTTGCCGCCCGCGTAGTCCTGTTCCAGCAGCAGCGCGATCGCAAGAAACGTCTTACCGATGCCTGTCTCGCCCACCATCACCACGTTGCGCTCGCGCGCCAGGTCCAGGATCTCGCGCTGGAACGCGCGCAGCTCCACGTGCATGGCTTCTCCGAGTTCTCCACGCGCCGGTCGGTCGTCTTCTACGCCACGAGTCGCCCCGCCGCCCGCTTCCTTTCGACTCCTCCTCCTCCTCCTTCTTCTTCTTCTTCGGCTTCTCCTCCGTGGCCTTTCTTGACTTGGCTTCGACCGGGAAACTTGCCGACTGAGGGAAGCAGTGTTCGCCACGGAACTTGGGTTGCACTTGAATTGAGTATACATTTTGAGTGAAGGTCGGACAATCTGGTGGCGCCATATCCAACGAGACGATTGATGATTGGTTGGAATTAGCGAGCGAGGTTTAGACCAATCAAGTCGTGAGTTTGTGCGAATCATCGATCTGATTCGATGAAATGCATGGGTTCACTGAGCCACTTCAATGTGAGTTGTGGTCCATTAACGAGCCGCCATTGAGAACACCCCTCCGTCTAATTGCTGCCATCATTCCCGCTCGCTGCTTCCCCGCACGCTCTTCGCCATGTGCAGATCACTTCTTGCCCTTCTTGCCACTTCCGCCCTTTCTGCCGCTCCCGCCCTTTTTGTTGCCGGCACCGGCGTGCAGCCCTGGCGCCGAGATCTTGAGCGGACCCACGAGGCAGTTGACGAGCTCGTTCTCGGGGATGCACTTCATCAGCTCGCGCTGCACGATCACAGGGTCCACGTCTGGAGTCGCCTCGTCATCTTCGTGCTCCTCCTGCTTAGCCTCGCCGTCGCGCGCTGGCTTACGAGGCTTAACCGCAGCCTGCTTCTCCTCACGGAGGTTGGACGAGAAGAAATGCTCCATTGCCTGCTTCGCAGCCTTGCCCTTCTTCTGGTTTCCAGGCAGAAGCTTCACCTTGTACTTGTACTTCCCCAGCGACGAGTACGGCGCGCACACGGGCAGCGCGAACAGCACAATGTCGTTAGGGAGGGGCGTGCCGGTGAAGGCGTCGAAGAAATCGGCCGTCTCCGCTTCTTCCTCCTGCTCGTCGAGGAACTTCTCCTTCTTCTCGCGCTGCTGGCGAATGAACTCCTCGTCCACCTCCTTCTTCTTTGTCGGGACAGCGCCATCGTCGTTCGCCTCCTCTTCCTCCTCCTCCCCCTCTGATTCCTTGCCCTTGTCATCGTCGCCGGTCGTTTTGTCATCAGAGTCGACAGCATGGCCGAGTGCCTCCATGCGCAGCCGTCGGTCTTCGTCATCCTGGTCCGCGTACTTCTTCTTCATCTTCTTGATCTTGCCCTTCTTGCCACGCACATTCTTCTGCGAGTCGTTCGCAGGCTTGTTGCTCTCCTCGCGCTTTCCCTTCTGCGAAGGCTGCTGCTGCTGCTGCTGCTTGTTGCCGCCGTTTGAGTCGCCATTAGCGGGAGTGCCCAGCGTCTTTCCCTTCTTCAGATCGCGACGGTCCTTCGCAGTCAAACGCTTCTTGCCGTCACGACTGGAAGCAGCCGCATCTTCGCCGGCCTCTTCGTTCTCCTGCGTTTCAGCATCAACAGCAGGATCCGCGTCCTCGTTTGGCGCACTGACCTCTTCAACCGCGCGAGCACTGGCATCCGTCGCAGTTCGAGCAACCTCTTCAGCAGCCTCCACGGGCGATATTGGCTCTGTCACTTGCTCTTCCTGCTCCTCTTCAGCCTCTTCAGCGCGCTCCAACGTGTCCATGGACATGGCCGACGTGTGATTCGAGATGCAGCTCTCGTCGACGCGGAAGATGATCGCCAAGCCCATTTCCAGCCGAGACGGCGGAATATAGTTCTTCTTGCCGCGGATCATGAAGGAACCCGTCGATAGGTACTCGCCAGCAGGCGCGGTCTTGGACACTTGGTCCGCGTGCACCCAGTAGGCGCCTGCGATCACTTGACTCGTCCACGCGTTGCTTCGGCAGACGCTCATGCACCCAGCCTGCTCGAGAGACGCCACAGGGATCGGCGGCAGCGGCGACTTCTTGTCCCCCGGAGCCACTCGGTTTCGGACGACGCACGTCGCCGCACCATGCAGATCCGCGTGGACATATGCGTCTCCCTTACGCAGATAGCGCTTGACCAACAGCTCGTTCTGGTGCGCGTCCTTACCAGCAATGACAAGGTAGTTCTCACTCGTGAGGAACCAGTGGAACTTCTCGAACCACATGACCTTGCGACGCTGGTAGATCGTGTGGCGCGTCATTTGTTGTTTCTGGAGCGTCTTCTTCGTGTTCTTCTCGGCTTGCAGAATCGCGCGCTCGGTTGCCATGGCCGCCTTCTTGGCCTTCTCCCCTGCCTTCTTCTTCTTGGCATAGATCTCACGGGCGTTGCCCAGCGCCGACAACGCCAAGTCGATCAAGATCACATGCGCCTTCTTGTCTTCCGCGTTCTTGTCGTCAGAGTCCTCGTCTCCCTCGTCTTCCTCATCCTCCTCCACATCGTCATCGTCGTCACCGTCACACAGCAGGATGGACACGCGGTTGTGCTCCAGGTCCAGCTGATGAATGAGGCTCGCGACGGGGTTCCCGTTCTTCTGCTCGTACCGCACGAGCTCCTCCAGTTCGCGCCAGTCCATGCCGCTCGCCAGAGCGCTGCGAATCACAAGCAGCACGTTCTCAACGTCCTGCTGGTTGGTCTCAATAAGGCGTGCGTGCTTGAGGCTCTGGTTCTGCACCTCCTCCAGCTGCGCGAGCTGCTGCTGCTGGTTCTTCTTGAGCTTCGCGAGCTTGTTCTCGGCAGCGGCTTGCGCGTTCTGCTTGGCCACCTGCGCCACCTCGGCCTCAAACCGCGAAAAGTACTCGTCCACGGCCTCATCGAACGTGTCGAACGTGCGGACCTTCTTGTGCGCTTGCAGGTGCTGCGCGTATAGGTACGGCGTGAACTCCTCGAACTGCTCCGGCGCATCCGCTCCCGATGAGTCTTTCAAGATGATAAAGCCGCGCTTGGCTGCTTCCGCATCGTCGCTGGCTGCAGGAGGAGCCGCGTCCGTCGCAGCGACAGTGCTCGTGTTGACCTGCTCCGACTGCAGCTTGTCCAGCAAGTCCCAGCCCGCGCGCAGTTCCTCCAGCAGCTTGGCCAGCTTGTCCTCCCCGATAGCGGCCAAGTCAGCGGGCGCCTTGATCTTGAGCGTCGGCGCCAGCTCGGCGCGCACGATGCAGTGCTCCACGATCACGGGTCCGAGTCCCCCGAACGTCGAATCCTTCACGAGCAGCAGCTGCTTGAGCGTCTGTTGGGCCTGCTTCTTCTTGCCGCCGCCGGCTGCGGCCCTGGCTCGCTGCTCCGCGAACCACTTGTCCACAAAAGCGGAGAGCGCGGCGACGGTCTGGATGCACCGGTCCTTCGGGCTCGCGACGGCGCCGTGACCGTCTGCGTCCGCGTCCGCACCGGTGTCCGCACCAGCGCCGAGCACTTGGACCGGGTACACCTGCTTGACGGCGACCTTGACGTTCTCGTCGAACTTGTGCGTGCGCAGCAGCGAGAGGATGTTGTAGCTACCATCCGTGAGGATGATGTTGCCCGCGGCGTAGAGCTCGAGGATGAGGTGGCACTGCAGCGCGTCGCTGCCGAAGGTGAAGTCCACGACGCGGTCGCCCTCGAGCTGCGCGAGCGACACGAGGCGCTTGCCGCGCAGGTGCTTGCGCAGCTTCATGGTGAACTGGCTGGGCAGCGCGGCCGAGGACTTGGCAGCCGACGCGTCGCGCGCGTACTTACTCGTGTGGAAGCGCACGCCCGACTCGAGCAGCAGGAAGAGCTTGGGGAACGGCGGCTGGTGCAGCTTGAGGATGTACGTCTTGCTGCTGCCGTCGCCGCCCGCTTGCAGGTCGTAGATGTTGGTCACGCGCATGTCCAGCACGTTCTTGCGGATGCTGCCGACCATCGCGTGGATGTCGTCGATCGACATGCGCGTCTTCTTCATCCTGGCAATCGTCTGCGGGGTATAGCGCGCCTAGAGCAGCGGGTGGACAAGCAGCGGCAAGCAAACAGCAGCGGTGGTGGCGATCCAATGAGGTGCTTTGCTGGGTTGGGAACGCCCAGTTTTTTGGGGAAGGGAGATCAGAGATTTTCTCGACTCCAACCGGATTTTATTATAACGGTTCAAAACGTTATTACGTTACGCCAACGAACACTGACGTCGTCTGGCGGCGGTTATCAAGGACTCTCGAATCGAACGATCGAAATGCGAACGATCGAAATTACCTGGTGGCATGGTGACGGACTGAAATCCTTCCCGGCCACGTTGCACGGAGAGGAGACCCGCGTCACCCTCGAGCTCGAGCAAAGGCAGCAATCCTCCCGAGACCCATCAGTCTGGTAGCGAGCAGTTCGAGGATGTTGCGGGCGGCGTTGACGTCGCGGTTCCAGAAGTTGGCCCTGCAAGCACTGTTGG
>JAADYH010000675.1:0-16128 GCA_023338125.1 Phytopythium aichiense | reverse complement strand
CGGCCACCACGACCACGACGGAGGCTCCGACGGCCACCACGACCACGACGGAGGCTCCGACGGTCACCACTGCGACGCCGGCTGCGACCACCGCCACGCCTTCCACCTCGACCTCGACCTCGACCGACAGCTCGGTGGATTCCGATGCCGCCACGACCTCGACCGAGTCGACGACGACCTCAACCGAGGCTTCGTCGGCCACGGAGGAGGCGACGACCACCGCGTCGTACTGCTAGACGCATTCGCCGTCAGTTTTGGCTGCGCGAGGACATCCGTCGTCAAAGCGTCCACGTTGTGCTGTCCAAGAAGGAGAATGAATTCTGGTGAAAATCAAACCAAACGTCATAATTCGATTGTGTCATGTCACAATACTTCCGTTGAGTATATCCCAGCTTGAATCCTCGGCCACTTGTCGTTTTGCAGGTTCGCAAAAAGCGACCGAAGCCATGAACATCGTGACGGCGCTCGAGCTGAGCGGCGACGGCGCGCCGCTGCTGCGCACGGGGGCGGCGGAGGACGAGGAGTTCCTGCTCAAGGCCTTCCCCAATGTGGCGGTCGACCTGAGCGCCGCGGGGCTCGCGGAGGGCGACGCGAGTCTGCCCGCGACGTCCGCGGCCGGCGAGCTCTTCGTCACAACCAGGTCGGGATCACATCACCACCTTCGCTCTCTCTCTTTCTCTCTCTCTCTCTCTCTCTGTCTTGCTCCGAGACCTGGGTCGTCGCTAACAGCAGAGCCGTATCGGCGACGCGTCTGCGCAGGCGGGTCTTGTGGATCGGCGACCGGTCCGCGGCCCGCGTCGGCTTTGGGTGGGAGATGAGCAGCATCACGCTGCACGCCATCTCGCGGGACCCGGAGGCGTTCCCGCGGCCGTGCCTGTACTGCCAGTTCGACGGCGAGGAGCTGACCGAGGTGCGCTTCGTGCCCAGCGACGACAAGCAGCGTGCGTGCCCTTGCGTGTGCGTGGCGCGGCCATGGAGGAGGCGGGGAGGTTGACCGGGTCTGATGGGGTGGGATATGCCGCAGTGCAAGAGGTGTTCGACGCGTTCTGCAAGTCGGCCGAGATGAACCCGGACGACGAGGACGAGGACGCGGCGGACGGCGACGCGTGGATCTACGACGAGGACGAGGTCGCCAACGGCGCGCGAGAGGCCGAGATCGCCGCGCACTTGGACGCCGTGCTGCAAATCTCGCCGGCGCTGCAGCAGGCGGCGCCGACCGAGTCGGGCCAATTCGACGACGCCGACGAGGACGGCGACGAGCTGCTGTGATCAGTGGGTCGGTGGCCACGCCATGGATGAGGCGCGATGGCGATAGGACGTGATGGGTAGAAAACGTAGCAGCGTAAGGGAGGCGAAGCGGGCGAATCCAAGTGTATTGCCGCAAAGTCATCGGACGCAGCAGCCCGTCGGTCGTGTCATTTCGATCCGCTCTCGCGCTCCGACGGTCGAGCGCTCGCCCTTGTCGTCCTCTCCTGGCGACGGCCGCGCTGGTCGCGTCTGGGTATTCGCCGCCCGAGTTGGCCATGCCCACCTCAGATCTTGTGGATCATGTTCTCCTTGTTCACTAAATGACACGTCGTCTCGACAAGGCGGAGGAGCTGTGTGATGTCGGCTGCAGCAAGCAGCAAGCAACAAGCAACAAGAATGGGGACGCAGTGAGGAAGCGCACACAGCAACCGACACGGTGCCATGCACACGTACCCGACCAGTTGGACAGCTGCTCCTCCGGCGAAAGCGGTCGGTGGAACGAGACGATCTTGGCGGGGCGGTCGATCTTGGCGAAGATGGAGGCGTCGCTCACGAGCGTCGAGATGCTCTGCTCCGTCAGCTGCGCACACATCCAATCGCACCACACAACACTCCGTCAGTCCGGCGACACGCAACCCAGGCGCCAACGACAGATACGTACGTCCTCCGAGAGACCGATCATGTTGGCCAGGTGCGGCAGCCGAATGCGGTCGTAGTGCTCGGCCACGACGCGGATGTTGTGCTCGATCACGCGCGTGCGCAGCGCGGCCAGCCACTCGGCGCCGCGCTCGGCGTGGTTGAAGATGGGGTGCTTCTTGAGCAGCGCGTCCTGCGCGAGCGGGAACGCAATGATCTCCTTGGTCGTGAACTTGGCCAGCACGTCCTGGAACTCGAGCAGCTTCTCGACCAGCTTGTCGCCCGCGAGCTTGTGCAGCAGGTCGTTCTGCAGGTTCGAGTGCGCCGAGAGGATCACGAAGATGGTCGCGTGCTGCAGTGCCTTGGCCCACATCTCGTCGCTCGCCTTGACCTTGTCCGTGTTGTAGATGGCCATCCAGTGGCGGCACAGCTCCAGCGTGTTGTTCTCGTGCGTGTCGTACTCGATCATGAGGTGGTAGAACTTGAGCTTGCAGTCCTGGAAGTCCTTCTCCTCGAGCGTGCGGCGCAGGATCTTCTTGGCCAGGATGTTGGCGCGCACATAGTCCTTCTTGGCGAGCGTGAGGCGCACCTGCTCGAGGATGTACTCCGTCTTCTCGAGCTTCGTCATGGCGCCGTACGTCTCGACGTGCACCTCCTGCAGGATCGTGGCGGCCTCGTCGATCTCGCCGCGCGCCTCCTTCATGCGCGAGAGCATCTGCGTGAGCGTCGCGCGCTCCTTCTCGAGGAAGATCTTGCCCTCAGCCACAGCGCGCAGCGCGTTGATAAGCTCCATCTTGACGGCCTCCGACGGCGTCTCGGGCAGGAACTCCATCGCCTTCTGCACGACGACCGTGATGGCGCCAGACTTCTGCGCACGGCGCTTGGACAGCAGCGAGATGTGGTCCTGCAGCAGTTCCCAGCGCTTGTAGCTCGCGCATAGCTGCAGCACGGCGGCCACCACGAGCTTGAGCGTCGACACGTCGTTCGCCAGCCGCGCCTGCTTCTCCAGCGCCAGCAGCAGCTCACACCCGGCCTCCACGTTGCCGCTCGCCGCCACCGACTGCGCCTGCGGCAGCACGCGCTGGTACTCGCCCGACAGGTCCGCCTTCTTGCCGATCTCCTCCGTGCTGCTCATGCTGCCTGCTCTCGACCGGTCGGTCTGCCTCTTGCCTGCTCCGGAGCGTGGGGGATCGCGATCGCCGAGCTCTTCTTCCCCTTCGCGGCACGAAATCTTTGCCACAGCAGCTCCCGATCCTCCCTTTTTTCACCGGTATTTCAGGTATTTTCCCGGTATCGATATCACGGTTGGTGGCACTGTTCCGCGTGAGAGTCATTATTTCGAAGGCATGAATGATCCCCTCCATGCAGGTGTGCCAGCATGCGACGCCCAGAAGAGCGCACAACAGCGCGGATGGCCAACGCGAACCCAATGAGGAGGAAGGATGCCAACCAGGCCGCCACCCACCAGCGCCTCTCCCTCCTCCTCCTCCTCGATGCCTGGCCGCGAGAAATTAGATATCTCCTTGCGAGGAAGCCGCCGCAAACACCTCCTCGTCCGCCTCCGAGAAGATCGGGTGCACTCCGTCGCCTTCCACGGTGAGCGGCGCTGGCGCCGGCGGCGGAGCCACGGTCGCTGCAGCCGCCTTGTTTGCTGGGAGCTGCCTCCATTGCCAGCTGGAAGAAGGAGTCCACATGCAGTGTTCAGCACGGTCGTTACTTCATGGCAAGTCCGACGTTTCGTCATGGAAGTAACTCATGCGACCCGAGACTGCGTCAACGGGCGGGCGCACTTGACTGGACGAACTTGACCGGACGCAAACGCGCAACGTCGAGCGTCCGGTGGTCAGCGGCGTGGCGGTCGCGGTGGCTTCCTCAAGACGGTTGCTCTGTCAAAGACACGGCCCCCACGGGTGGCCTGAACCGGCGCCGCGGATGTCATTCTGGCCAGCAGCACAGCCAGCGGCCAGTGAGGCATTGCTCATTCAACTGCGGCGCTTCAAGATGTCGCCGCGGATCGGAGGAGGAGCAGTCGCCACGCGTGGCTTCGTCCCTCGCGAGACTCGTCATCGGCTGCGCCTGACGCATGCATGGGGGGTGGATGGAGACATGGATGGATACTTCAGGAAGCCTTTTCGAGTCGAAGCCACGGTCGGTCGGTTGTATTCCACCGTCGGCGGCGCGGACGAGCCCACACTCACTCTCACGACATGCACGTCTATAATCTTCCACCTCCCTCGCGATACTGCTACTTAGTTAGGGTTGCCTGGCCGCTTTGGCCTTGGGCTTCTTCTTGTCTGGGGCTCGGCCTCGGTCCGCCGACGAAAGCCGTCATTCCGGCTGCCGGTGCTCCTCGAGCGGCGGCGACTCGCTGCCGTCCGAGAAGGAGTCGAATCTCCGTTTCCGCGCCTTGCTGGGTGTCAGAGCGCCGCCGGCGCTCGTCGGCGTCGACAGCTTGAGCTTGCGGCTTCTTAAATAGGTGAGCGCGTTGCGCAGCTGGATCTTGGTCGGCATGAGGTCGTCGCCGAACGTGCCCTGCTCGTGCAGCGCCAGCAGCTCCTTGTAGATGACCATGGGCTTGACCTCGGGGTTCTCCTGCAGCATCTGCATGACGTAGACCTTCATGTCGTCCGTCACGCACGACTGCACGGGCTCGGCCGAGTCGTGCTCGTCGCTCAGGTGCTGGTACGCTTGGCAGATGATGCCGGCGAACGTGAGCTGGCACGTTGACATGCGGACCTGCACGGGACACGCGCGCGGCTTGGCACCGTCCGCCGTCTTGGGGTGGCACAGCGCCGACGTGCACTTGGTCCACTGCACCTTCATCTTGTGCTCCGTGTTGGTCGCGTCCAGCCCGAGGTTCTCGTGGTTCATGGTGCAATTGACCAGGTGCGTGTTGATGATGGCGTTGCGCTTGAGCGACCGCCGGAAGTCATTCATCTCGGCCTCGCTCTTGGTCTCCCCGATGACGAACCACCCGCCGTCGTCCGGGTTGTGCAGCAGGCGGCGGATGTCCATGGCTGGCGCGATTCGGAAGTGGTGGCGGGCGGGGCTGGCGGGGAGGGTCAAGGAGCTCAAGGGGCTCACGAAGTGGCTGCAGGAGCCTGCCGACGGTCGAGAGAGCAGCGCTGGACTGAAATTTGAGCGCCTTTGCGACGCAAAAGCTCACGGGCGCCGCTAGAGGCGGAAGCGCAGAAGGAACGCGTCTGTCGTGGGCAGTGCCTGTCCCGCGAGACTCGCCCGAGTGAGGTGAGATGCGGCCGGTGTCCTTCTTCAGTCTTTGTCGAAGAAATCCAAACTGAGAGCGCCTGACATCCGTCCGCCGCCACTCGCCGGCCGTCCGCCTGGCATTCGCAATCGCTCACTACCGACTGCCGTGTGGCGTATGTAACTCGCGAGGCGCGAGGCCGACCGATCGCTCCACCGAAGTCCGTCGGCCAAGGCAGGGAGCAGGGGGGGATGCGGCGGCGCGAGAGGACGCGGAGGAGCCGAGCACAGCGTCCTGATCCCTTGACCACTCTCACCTGCCACTCTGCACAGCGTGTGTGCGGCGACTCGCGATTATGCGCGCGGCATTACCAGCGTTGGACGCCGCGCCTTCAAAAGGCACCAAAGCTGCGCCTCTTGGCGTGCAAAGCGCGGCTCGCGCGCGAGAAACGGGCTCGAGGGGGGAAGAAGGAGGAGCCGCAGGAACGACGAGAGGGGCGACGACTCGTCCGACGCATGTGCTGGCCCACCTGCGCCACGTTGGCCGGCCGGCCGGTCGGTCGGCCAGCGGCAGTGCCACTGCCAGTGGGACCGTGAGTAGCGGCGGCAGGCGGATGCAGAGTGGCATGCCGCCGGTTCGAGCACTCGACCGACGCCGCCTCCCCATCCCTCGCGGCTCGAGCGCCGCGAAAGAAAAGAGTCACCGGCACGCGGCCGGCCGGCCGGCAAGTGTCTTCTTCATGTTCACATCAAGGAGCTAACTTTGACGGCATGAAGACTGGGCGGCAGTCAACAGCGAGGTTCGCAGCAATCACCACCAGGCTGTCGACGGATGGGCCTCAAGTTTTGCACGTGCATGCGACCAACGGGCGGAGATGTCCGGGCGGCCTTCCCACCTTGTCCGTCACACGGCGGGGAAGGAGACTTGAAACGACAAACACATGCGCTTGTTTGTTGACGCTCTGCTCGGATGGAGTCTCCTTCCTCTGTCCCCGCCGCATGGAGACGGAGAACCCGAGGCACGAACATGCGGCCGCTGCCGCGCTGAATTTTCCCTCGCGTTTACCCGATCAACGCGACAACTGCAACACGTGCCGCCACCGCCACCGCCACCGCCGGCTTTCGATGGCGCTCGTGTTCGGTGCACCGACTTGTCCAGGATGATGATGTCTCTGTCGAGCTTGCAATAGACGACGACGAGCATTTGTTCATCTGCTGAGGCACCTGTTTTCGAGCAAGTGCGCAGAGTGCGGTCGCCATCACCATCATCAGCTCCTGGACTCGAGTCTGGACTGTATTCTGGAAGGGCGAGGTGCAGCACCAGCGATCGCGTTTGGCGATCACGGCAGCGCTCGTTACGGCTGCAATAAGCGATAGGACAGCGAGTCGCGTCCACCCCACCGGATGCGTGTTGGTCTTGAGCGGCTTGCATCATCATGCATACATGCATCAGGGTGGTGCAGCGCGTAAAGGAGCTCGAGGTGATCCTGGACGTAATGCTACTTCTCCCCACAAGTGGTGGGTGGTGCTTGGAGAGACGCGCGCACAGGTGGTCGGCTCTCGACCGCGTACATGTAGGAGCAACGGCCATGAGCAGCATCCCAAACTGAGGCACCACTCTGACTTGCAATGGCAGTGACATCGCCAGCAGCATGTGTGGTAGTGCATCAGCCTTCGCATCACCGCCGTGGCGACCATGCCCACTGTCGACTCGAGCGGTGGCGAACGCTAATGCTGCGTGTGCCGAGCGCGGCGAGAGACGCGCCGAGTGCCTCTGCTCGCGTGTGCAACGGACACCAAACGCACGCTGAGTGGTCTCCAGCTCGTTACCAACGCGTGCAGGCTGATCGTCAAGATGTGCGTGCGACAGCGCGTTGGCTAATGACGACAGGTGCACGCGGAGACCCGGTCCATGGTTCATGATGCGCGCCACGCGATTCAATTCACGTGACGTGAACACGAACTCGCCAAGCATGTGCTCTCCATGCAGAAGGTCCTCGTGACGAGAAGCTGGCGGTGTGCAAGCGTGTGGCCACCAGGTGTGGTGGCTGGCCAGTCGGCGCGTCCGTCTGCTCGGGAATGCGGATCTCCACCGAATGGATAGGCAACCGACCGATCTCTCCCTCTCCGCCTTCAACGCATCTGTCGGCCACGTATATTGAACGCGGAGTGGCACTGCCCAGCCGACTAACGCTTGCAGCACGGTACACAGTGTATCAGCATTCCTTTCCGATCGTGCGGCTGGAAATTGCGGGTGCTCGCTCGACAAGGAGCCGCCGACTTGTCGATTCGTCCGCCGCCAACTCTTGGTGGCAACGTTGTACATGCACACGGATAGCGTTTCAAGCGCTTGCCGCGCGTCAGGCGCCGTTGCAAACGCGCCAAGAGAGGAAGGCCAAACACTCATGCGTCCAACGTGACATTCCTGTGCACTGCAGTAATCGACGTCTCGAAAGCGATTGCCCGCCGTCGGCGACCGAGACGAATCCTCACGAAGGAACTAACACTGAAGTCGCCGCTGAGCCTGATGCTCACTTCTCGACCGCCGTATCGTCGCGGTTCAAGTATTGGAGCATCGAGTCCTCGTACACCTTGACGTCCTCGAAGCCGGCCACTTCCTGGAGCACGAACGCCGTGTGGGCGGCGCGGATACCGCGCTGGCAGTACGTGATGACGGGCTTCTTTTTGTCCAGGCCCAGCTCGCCCACGAGGACATCCTCCAGCTCGCTCTTGGACTTGAACCGGCCCGTCGAGGCCAGATCCACAGCGTTCACCCAGTTGAAGTTGATCGCGCCGGGAACATGACCTGGCCATCCATCACGAAGCCCGAGTCAGTTGACTCTTGTGTGCTGAGTCAGGGAGCGTTCTCTTCGTTGAAGGACCCACCTCCGCGGGCGTTGCCCGCCGGGTTAGCACCCGTGTACTCGGCGGGCGACCGCGCGTCCACGAACTGCACGCCATCTTCAATGCCCTGCTTGACCTCTTCGAGCCCCACCAGTGCGTTCGTCGTCGCCTTGAAGCTGGTAGCGCGACATCTAATCAGCCCGATTGCCAACCATCGAGCAACATCGATGGTGCCATGGATACCTCCACGGAGTTGTCGCTGCTGGGAACGCCGTGGGGAGAGCCGTCTCGACGGGGCTCGAGTCCGCCACCCACTGCTTCCACCCGCCGTCCAGCACCTGCCGCCACGAACATGTAAGAAACTGCAGTGGGTCACCCCCAGAAAGGGTCACAAGATCATGTACGGACCTTGAGCTGCTCCTTCGGGAAGCCAAAGTGGTGGAACACCCACCACATCCTGATCGCTTTCTGCATCCGAGCGACCATCAGACGTCGGCGCTGCAACGCCAGCCGCGGTCAATGATCCCTGGACGACGCACCATGCTGGCGTCGTCGTCGTAGAACACAAGCGTCGCGTCCGCGTCGAGCTGGAGGCCCTCAATGATGCTCTCGAACTGCTCCTCCGTGATGAGGCCGGTCGTGCTCGGCGTCGGGTTCTGCAAGCAATCACTCAGCAGCCGACACCAGACACTCGCGGGTGACAGACAGCTAGACAGACATTATTACCTTGAGGCCCGACGGCGCAATCAGGAAGGGCAGGGCCCCCGGGATGTGCGCGCGGCGGAAGGCCGTCTCCTGCTCGCAGTCGAGCAGCAGGAGCTTCTTGAGGCCCTCGCTGCCCGCGCCCGCGCGCACCCACGCGCTGTCCACCACCGACGAGAACCGGCGCGCCGCAGCCGCGCGGGTGGCGACCGAGGCGGTGAGCGCCGTGGCGGCCCTGGAGACGCCCAAGCGAGTCAGCGGTGAGCGCATGCGAGGGCCGAACATGATCAATGAGTGAGTGTGCGATCAAGAAGGCGGGTTGAAAGGGGAAAAACCTCGATATGTGACGTGTGAGCAGCTCCTTCGAGTCAACTGACCAATGACGTGGCGTTCCGAGTCGTCATCACCATGGATCGGCGTCTTGCGAGCGTCAGGCGTTGGTTGGAGCCCGGAGTTTGGCTGTCAGTGCTCTCTGTGTGGCCTCCACGGCGCGCTGGACCGTCATGCAGCACGACAAGTGCGGTCAGTTTGCTGGAGTGGGCTCCAGTGCGAGGAGTAGCTCTGTCAGATACCTGATGTTGCTGGACGAGGTCGTTCAACGCGTCGGCGGTGACGTCTTCGAGACGCTTGCCCTGTAGGTGGTCTAGCCTGTTGAAGATACATTCAACCATATTGTCGGGACGAGCGTGGGTGATAACGCAAGGCCGCATTGCCTCACATGTGGTGCTGCACGGCTAGCGTTGCTCGGAGCTGGGCTATTTCATCGTCGGTCTCGGCTGCGACGGTGGAGTCGAGACTGGATTGCTATGAGGTAATAGCACGACAATCACAACTGTTAGATCGATAAGAGGCAACTCTGATTCGCAGAAATGGAGGCGTACCAGGATGACCAGCACCCACGCGATTGAGACGAGCAGCGCGTCTGCTGTCAGGCACGCTTTCACGATCGAGATGTTGCGCTGAGCGGACGCACTCATCACACTGTTCTCGTTGCAGCTACGTAGATCAATCAGCACTTTCCATGAGAACTCATCGGGGGTTCTGTGAAGATGGTGGGCACGGGGAATTACCTTCCGCCACTGTTGAGAAACTCACGACCGAGCTGGTACGACGACTGCGACGAAATCGTTTGGACGAGGATCGCGGCGACGATACAAGCGAGCGCACCTTGAGCCTGGTGCACCAGAGCGAGCCATGCTGATGAGCTTGGAAGCGGGTCATATCGGTCCAGGCTCATGGTCACTTACCAGTCGCTTGGATGCCATTGATCGGTCGCCAGCTTTGTTCGTCGTCGAGATCTTTGGCACGGTGGTCTTCGGGGTCTTGGAGAGGTGCTTACCCAGTCCTACAAAGATCATAGTGTTTCCCGAGGCATCGAAAAGATGTAAGGAGCACACTGGAAGGATTGGACATACCTCTAGCGCTCGCAGGCACTCGCGCGAATGAAAGGATATTTGAACGCGACGAAGAAAAGCTGTCGCGAGCGGTCTGTGCCTGCAGCATACGAGCAGAGGAGCAGATTGTTCGCGCTAGATTCCGCGCTCGCTGTCGTACTCAGCAGCTGGACGGCGTTCATCCAGCAGAATCCGGCGACGATCCCGAGAAACACCATGACCAGGATGCGAGGCGCGTCGTTGGACAGCAGCTTCCACACTGGCGCCTGCTGGTTATTGGTGCTCCTGGGCGTGTTGCTGTTGCCGTCTCGATCGTGCCGAACCGACGACAACTGGAGAGAGCTTCGGCGTCGAAAGAGCCCAGTATCGTGGCGATTGCCAGCCCGAAGCGAGTAAAAGTCGCCGCTCACTTCGTTCTCAATGATGTAGCGCAGCTGCTTGCCTGGACGCGGCAGTGGCTCCAAGAAAATGCTGCTAGAGTCGTCGAAGAGCGAGTTGATCTGCTGCGCAGTCATCGGATCGCGGGGCGATCCCTGCCCAGTCCTGCTTCCCCCTGATGGACTTGCATTCCCACGGAGAGGAGCTGTCTCATCATCTTCTTGGGGCTTGGACGCATCCATTCGCTTCGTGTTCGCAGTGTGCGTCCGAGGTCAAAGAAACAAATAGACCGGAGGTGAAGCGGCGCGATCGTTTCTTTGGCGGAGGCGTTCAAAGCCACACTTTGGAAGCGAGATATTGAGCACCTCGCACACCTTTCCCTCCGTTGAAGCCTGGTCACTCCATCGCTCGGACGGGATACCGTTTGCTCTCCCACTCAAACTCGCCAATCACGACGGGGCCATCCTTCATCTGGTCATCGGTCACATTTCCGAACGCGTCGTTGATCTCCATGTGCTTAGCGAGTTCCACTGCGAGCTGGGACCGGACCAGCGCCGTGCCTTCCGGCGTTCCTGGGGACACGTGCCGGGTCTTCACGTCATGGTACAGCCGCCCCGTGGAGATCGACACCCGGAGCGTCTCCGGTTGGAACAGCATCGTAAGCGCTCCGCCGCCGTACGTGAACAACCACTCGCCGCCCGACGCCTCGCTGCGCGCCAGACTGTCCAGCACGAAGGGCCGGTCCGCGCACTTGATGAAGTTCATCTCCTTGCCGCACGGAGACTTGAACGGGTACTCGAGCAGCGGCGCCAGCTCCGGGTCGTCGGCCCCCGACAGGTTGCGCTGGACCTGCGAGAAGAAGAAACGCAGGAACTTGGCGCTCTTGAGTGACGTCGCGATGTTCTTCGGCCGCGTGTCCTCCAGGAACAGCCGGCCCTGTGTCAGTTCATCCAGTGATGAGTCTGCATTCCACCCTGGACGTTCCATGGCGTTTCGGTACCTGCAGATCGATGTAGTAGAAGTACCGCCGGTGCTCCGCCTGCAGGTCGTAGAACTCTTCACTAGAGCCACGACAGACCATCAAGACAAGAGATCAATCAGGTCAGCCGACAGGTCCGAGTCGGAAGGAGCCGTCTCCCCCTCGCCCCACCTCTTGATATCGCGAAGCTGCCGCAGCTCCAAGTACTTGTCCTCATCATCGCTCACGTCTGCATCAGTGTGGATGCCTCGCCACGCGCGCAGGGACCCGGGGCGGCGGCAGCAAGCGCGGAGACGCCAGCACGCAGCTCCCGGCGTCTTCAAGACGATCATTGGGACTTGACTGACGTTCCATCGGGTTCCGCTGAAATGTCGTTCTCTCGAGACAATGACTATCAACCCCAAAATAGCGGGACGAGGTTTGCTTCAACTAGTCCTAAAATAGAGTGCTCGTGGCTTGTGGCTCGTGATTGGCAAGACAGGAAAGCGTTCATCATCGCGTTGGCTTCGACTGCGCAGAGGACGCTGCGACAGCTCGCCATGAGCTTGGTGAAGACGCCACGACTTGTAGAATCTAACCGACGACCAGGAGGCGGCAGTCTCACCGCCCGAAGCACAGCCTTGTCCCCTCGTTCCCCGCCTCTTTCCAGTCGGTCGGCGGCGGATGTGCGGTGCGAGCTCAGAGGCGGCGGCATGGCTGGTGTGGACCATCGCCATAACGAGATCAAGAAACGATCAATGCTGGTCGAGAGGACACCGCATTTGCTTCGTAGAGCTCACGAGCTGAGTGATAAGGCGAAGCACATGCCGCAGTGGGTGGCCAACTCGTGTGGGATTCCCGACAAGTGGCGACAGCAAGCGGTCGATCTCGTGGAGCCAATCCACGGGGATGTTATCGCTTGCAGACATGAGCTTACGCAGGCATGGCAGCTCCTGCAGCCGCCGTTGGACGCGTTCGGCCTCGAAGAGTATGAGAGACGGTTTTATCGTCTGGAGCGCGTCCTCGTCGCACTTGAGCGTGCTGTGGTCGACATTGAAGAGAAGCTCCTCCATGGTGAGCAGTGGGCGGCATGCAAGTTGGTCCAGCTCTGGTTCCGGCGGTATCTAACAAGAGTAAGTCTTCTTCCTCCACTCTGCTTGGAAGGGAGCCATGCACTGATCGCTATGATCTTGACGGTGGATGGTTGACCGGTGCAGCGCGGGTTCTACACCAAGAAGCTGCGTATCAACCGTCGTCATCGCGGTCTGATTCCGGGCATCTTCGACTCCATTCCTGGGAAGTCCAAGCTCACCGTCAACCGCAGGACTGGCGCTGTCACGCTAGAATACCCCGTATCCGAGTTGGGGGGTGGGTTCATGGAGTAACAAACCTGCACGATCGCGGTGAAGCCAAACAGGCACTGAAGATGTATTAGAACGTTACTAGAGGGCTCGTTCTGTCGGCACACAGTCCACGAGAGTCCGCGACGGACAATGGGATAGATAGACAAGTGTCGAGAGTGGGTGCCCGCTTATCTCTTGACGCCCTGGTTCTCCGGCTTGGCGAAGAGGTCGTCGAACTGGTGAGACTGGTTGATCGGGTTGCGCTTGATATTGGCCAGCCGGAAGCGGAACTGGCGCCACCGGTCCCCGCGGTCCCCGTAGAAATGCATGCCGTTGGCGCGCTCCTCCTTGTTGAAGTACACCTCCGGGTTCCAGAGCGTGAAGCGCACCATCGTCAGCGTGCCCAGCACGGCGGCGACACTGGCGCAGAACACGACCGGGAAGGTGCCGCTATCGGTCGTCCACAGCCTCATCGCACCAAGGCCGGAGCGGAGAGATTTGTTGACGACGGTCATGCTGTTACAGGT
This sequence comes from Phytopythium aichiense, assembly GCA_023338125.1. NCBI lineage: Eukaryota > Oomycota > Peronosporomycetes > Pythiales > Pythiaceae > Phytopythium > Phytopythium aichiense. The sequence goes on along the minus strand of JAADYH010000675.1, from coordinate 2,894 downwards.
TGGAGGTGTTGCTCGGGGAACACGGTGCTGAGGGTGCTGCTGCTGTTGACTGCTGGCGGTGGCGGAGCCTTGCTGTTGCTGCTGTCGAAGTGAGCACTGGCAGGCAAATCCTGGAATGACGCTTGTGGGAACAGACAACTCGAGCGACTGCGTTCTCTCCACGGTCAATGTGCCTCATGGATGCGGTAATGAGCAGGCCCACGCGAGCAAGTGACCTGACCAAAGTCAGTCCGGTGGTGCGTCATTCATTTCTGCCCTTTGAATTGGTGACGTTGACCTCTATTAATAGGTAGATTTCCATCGTGTATGTTTTTTTTAGGATGTAACATGTGCTGTATGAAAGCCAAAATTCTCTGTTAGTTAATGCATGTCAGATATGATATCAGAAAGTGAAACAAGGATCGCCGTCATCAGGCACACACTTGATCGTTGCGAATCGCAACATGCGTTGCCGTCAGCAGCGATCTGGCAGTGCTGAGCCATAAACGCCACGCCACACACCGACTGTTTACGACCTTCATGGCAAGCACAACCTTGGTGGCGAAGGTGGTCTGTGTGTTTCGGGACCAAATCCAAGTCAATGCGCTCAACTCTGTGTGAACACCCAACAAAGTCGCGCGCGTGATCTTTGCAGCCTCAGTCAGGCGCCATTGTGCGTTGTTCATGAGAGTCCACACTTTGAATGACGCCCCATCGTTGCCGTCACTTCAGAACTGCTACCGCTTATCGCTTGGGCTGTCGTGCATGCTTCGGCTTCCAATCGCCAGTGCAGCGTTGCGATGCCATTGCGGCAGACACCATCTCGAGTGGACGAACGAATCACTCTTATCGCACCCGAGCACGTGTTGAGGCTTGTACTCCGTTGTATACTCGAGACAATTGCGCTTACTATTGCTTCATGTTCATGCCAATGTTCTATCCAACTGCCCGCTAGTCGAGGATGAGGCCCATGCCGCGGTAGCCGTTGAACCCGTTCGGACACGTCTCTGCCTTTATCCGGAGCAGCGCGCGGTTCACTGTCTTGAGCAGAGTGCACCGTGCCCAGGCCGTGTGCCGATGAAACCGCCGGCTGCCTTCGTCCTCCACGGCCACCGCGTCGGTCCACATCGATGAAGGGAACAGCTTCAAGATGGGGCTGTCACACTCGGTGGCGTTGTCCGGGAGCTGGCCCTTATAAAAGTTGGCGATGAACTGGCAGTAGTGCAGGCTCACGGGCACGTTGTCGGGCATGACGACCTTCAGGTCGTCCTCGCAAGGGTTTGGCAGCGAGTCGTTGACAAAGTCCCAGTGCTCGTGACCCCCGCCGCTGTATCCGATCGTCGTCACGCCCAGATTGTTGAGCAGTGTGTGCTGGATGTCGTTGTTGGCCGCCGCCAGTGAGTACGCGTACATCTCGGTCATCCAGTCCTTGGACACCTGGCGCGATGTCACACAAAGGTGGCAGTAGTCGTCGATCATGCGCTTCATATCGCTAACTGCCATGAGGTACGGCGGACCGCCGTTGCCGAACAACTCGGCCGCCTCCTCTCGCTCGAGGCTCTCACAAATCTGACCAGCGCATGCAGACGACAAGTCGGTCGCCCGCTCCTCGGCGTACAAGCCTCCTTTGAGGATGTTGGTCCAATCTTGCGCCAGTGCGAGCCCTGGAGCGACCGTGTCGTTGACGGTGCGCGGATCCCGAGAGCCATGGTAGAAGTCGCTCATGTCCCGCCCCGTGTTGGCTTCCAGCGGGCGGAAGAACACGAAGTCGCCATCGATGAGCGCCAGCACCTCGTGCTTGACTGGCGGATTGGCATTCAGCAGGAAGTGACGGAGACCGAACGGCTTGTTGTACGCCGCGTAGTTGTCCTCGTATCCGGGCTCCGGGTTGACGGCAAAGTTGGGTGTGAAGTGGCGTCGGAAGTCATAGTAGAACGTCGGCTCGAGCATCACTTTCGCTCTCTCCTCATCGGTGCAGCCCGAGAGGATCTGTGTGATCGGGCCTCGCTGTCCCGCGGCTGTCGCGGAAAGCTGCAGCAGAGACTGCTGCAACAAGCGGTTCCGGTGGCCGCAGCTCTGGCTGAACACGATGTGCACGTTGCTGCCGTCGCTGTCGCCGAGATGTGTGCGCTTGAAGCTGTCTCCCTCTGGCTTCGGTTGGGGTTGAGGCTTCTGCTGCTGCCGTGGCGCAGCCGCCTCGATCTCCGACAGAAGCGCCGCCATCAGATCGCTGTTCATATGCACTTGCTTGGCGCCACCGTCAGTCGGGAAGGCGTCCTCGCTGTCAGCAACAGCTTTGGCGTGAACAAGCCTCGCCAGCTCATCAATGTCCTTGGAGATTCGCTGTCCCAGTAAGACAGACTGCTTGTCATTGCGGATGAACTTCGCCGCCGGCTGCGAGCTGCTTGAGAGGCTGTAGATGTTGACGAGGCAGAAGACGACGACGATGGCAGCGGTCGCAAGGAGCGTTGCTCGCCGCTCGCGCTGCGCAGAGACGACTCCTTTCTCGATCCGCATCTCGATGCGTCGCGAATCCACTCACTTGGGCAGGTTGGGGAGATGTTTCGAGATGATCGCTTGCGAGGCGGCGCTTTCGAGAATGCGTCCTTTGGCCATGCCACCCTCGTTTCCAGATACTGATCGCTTGAAACCGCACGCGCACGAGAGGCTTGTCTCGGTCCAGAAAGTATATTGCACACGCTCCATCGGTGTCGCATCCTCCGCGGTGAAACGTTTGACTCTTCCGCGCTCATGGTGCTGGACAATGTTCAGTGCGCCGCGTGAGCTCTTCTTGAGCCTCCAGTTGAGACGACGGCCACTGGCAACACCCGGTGTTACCGGGACCCACTGGTTGTTCTACCATCTCCCTGTTGCGTTTGGCGATGAATCCTCGCTTCAAGATGGCTGGCTTGTGG